>APFE030667483.1:93513-119452 GCA_000404065.3 Pinus taeda | reverse complement strand
CCATTAAACCTGTAAATATTGTGGTGCCTTTTCACGAATCATGTGGCCTTTCTAAACTACCATTTAGTATGTGTTTTTATGCCTCATTAACCATAATCATAATTATTCTCAATCACAGCAAATCGACCTTTCATTTGAAGTCCCTGTCCCTGTACTTATGAGCCAAACTTCAGGTATATGCAAAAACTTGCACATACAAGTTAAGTCACTTTGTTCATGGACTTGAAGTGTTAGTTATTGCCATTCAAATTATCTGGATTCATACTCATACAGCTTAATTGAATATGTAAATGTGATATATGCCTTTCTATTATAACTTTTATTTACAAAGTTTATTCAAAAGTCTGTATATTGCAAAACATTTCCATTTTTACTTAGAATGTTTGAGATTGCCTGGATGCCTAAGTGGAGGAGCTCCCAGTAATTCATGTGCTTTCAAACCCTGTTAAGCCCTATCAATAGTAAAAATACCATCATGAAAGACATGTATTCGTGAAATGTTTTCCAGCACGTTTCTAAAATATTCTCTATGGCTTTCATAAAAATATATTTACTTCCTTTGATGTTTCATTGCAATGAGCTCTGATGGTGAATTTCTCACTGCAATTTGGCCAAAAAGTTTTTAAAAATTATGATCTTGGGAGTCAAATAATTTTTATGGTAGAAATAGATTAAATATCATCTTGAATTTTTGAATCAGCCAAAATTCTAAAACTTGATATTTGTGAAGGTCCAAAAAACTGTTATAACTCATTACTGCCCAATTTGGATCCCTGAAATTTGGGGTGGGTTGTCATACAAGGCCCAGATCTGACTGAATTGTTATGAGTTTAAATTAGAAAGTAACCGAGCAAAATGATGCAAAGGATAATGTAAACATTATCCACCAATTACACAGGATCCAACGGATTTGAAGTGTTAGTTATTGCCATTCAAATTATCTGGATTCATACTCATACAGCTTAATTCAATATGTAAATGTGGTGTATGCCTTTCTATTATAACTTTTATTTACAAAGTTTATTCAAAAGGCTGTATATTGCAAAACATTTCCACTTTTACTTAGAATGTTTGAGATTGCCTGGATGCCTAAGTGGAGGAGCTCCCAGTAATTCATGTGCTTTCAAACCCTGTTAAGCCCTATCAATAGTAAAAATACCATCATGAAAGACATATATTCGTGAAATGTTTTCCAGCACGTTTCTAAAATATTCTCTATGGCTTCATAAAAATATATTTACTTCCTTTGATGTTTCATTGCAATGAGCTCTGATGGTGAATTTCTCACTGTAATTTGGCCAAAAAGTTTTTAAAAATTTTGATCTTGGGAGTTAAATAATTTTTATGGTAGAAATAGATTGAGCATCATCTTAAATTTCTGAATCAGCCAAAATTCTAAAACTTGATATTTTACTGCCCAATTTGGATCCCTGAAATTTGGGGTGGGTTGTCCTACAAGGCCCAGATCTGACTGAATTGTTATGAATTTAAATTAGAAAGTAACCGAGCAAAATGATGCAAAGGATAATGTAAACATTATCCACCAATTGCACAGGATCCAACGGACTTGAAGTGTTAGTTATTGCCATTCAAATTATCTGGATTCATACTCATACAGCTTAATTGAAAATGTAAATGTGGTGTATGCCTTTCTATTATAACTTTTATTTACAAAGTCTTTTCAAAAGTCTGTATATTGCAAAACATTTCCACTTTTACTTAGAATGTTTGAGATTGCCTGGATGCCTAAGTGGAGGAGCTCCCAGTAATTCATGTGCTTTCAAACCCTGTTAAGCCCTATCAATAGTAAAAATACCATCATGAAAGACATGTATTCGTGAAATGTTTTCCAGCACGTTTCTAAAATATTCTCTATGGCTTTCATAAAAATATATCTACTTTCTCTGATGTTTCATTGCAATGAGCTCTTATGGTGAATTTCTCACTGCAATTTGGCCAAAAAGTTTTTAAAAATTTTGATCTTGGGAGTCAAATAATTTTTATGGTAGAAATAGATTGAGCATAGTCTTGAATTTCTGAATCAGCCAAAATTCTCAAACTTGATATTTGTGAAGTTCCAGAAAACTGTTATAACTCATTACTGCCCAATTTGGATCCCTGAAATTTGGGGTGGGTTGTCATACAAGGCCCAGATCTGACTGAATTGTTATGAGTTTAAATTAGAAAGTAACCGAGCAAAATGATGCAAACGATAATGTAAACATTATCCACCAATTGCACAGGATCCAACGGATTTGAAGTGTTAGTTATTGCCATTCAAATTATCTGGATTCATACACATACAGCTTAATTGAATATGTAAATGTGATGTATGCCTTTCTATTATAACTTTTATTTACAAAGTTTATTCAAAAGTCTGTATATTGCAAAACATTTCCACTTTTACTTAGAATGTTAGAGATTGCCTGGATGCCTAAGTGGAGGAGCTCCCAGTAATTCATGTGCTTTCAAACCCTGTTAAGCCCTATCAATAGTAAAAATACCATCATGAAAGACATATATTCGTGAAATGTTTTCCAGCACGTTTCTAAAATATTCTCTATGGCTTTCATAAAAATATATTTACTTCCTTTGATGTTTCATTGCAATGAGCTCTGATGGTGAATTTCTCACTGCAATTTGGCCAAAAAGTTTTTAAAAATTTTGATCTTGGAGTTAAATAATTTTTATGGTAGAAATAGATTGAACATCATCTTGAATTTCTGAGTCAGCCAAAATTCTAAAACTTAATATCTATAATTAAGATTTTCAATAATCTTTACCAGGATTTTGACAGGTTGTTTCTGTTTGGTATACTCTTAAGTACGACCTGATTGCAAAGTTAAAATTGTATACAGAGGTTTCAATTTTATCTGGATGGTGAAAAAAAATTGGAATTTTTTTAACAGTAAAAATGGCTAAATCTTGTTTTTTTTATGGTGGAATGAATTCTGTATCATCAAAAATTTATGGGAGACCCAAAATCTTAAATTTTGATAACTATAACTTAAATTTTCAAAAATGTCCGATTATAAAATTCGTCGCAATTTGCAATTCTAATGAAATCGCAGCTCATATGATCCAGGCCGTGAAGCATGACGCCTATAGCAATGGCCCCGGCGATGGTCTGCATGAATATTAAAATAAAAAATGTTAATAAAGAACTTCGAAATCATTTCCTGTTAACTTTACAAGAATTAAAATACCTTGTGGAAATTGATGTTGTGGTCAAATGGCACAATGGATCCTAAGATCGTGGAGCGAGGGTTTCAGCGGGCAACAGTATGAGTGCCATGTTAAGTTTGAGGGTTTCAGCGCTTCCTTTGGCCACACATACACAGTATCCCGCTACGCTAATTTGAAGATGCCTCTGTTCCTGTACTGTATGAATTTCCACGTGAAAAGCCCCAGCATAGTCGCCAGCCATATGACAATAACCAGGCCCTCTGCCTTCAATATCTTTTCGTCTTTATGGTCACGGCCAACCTATTCATCAAAATCTGGAGGACAGAGTCCAGACAGAACACAGGAAATATGACTTGTCTCAACTTTGTGCAATGAATAAATCTAGTTCAATGTCTTCATTAGTGTTTTTTTTGTATTGTTCTGCTAGATCTATAGCAACCTCCTCACTGATTTCAAGAGGATTGTCTTTCATAGCATCAATGCCATCATTCTTTGAATTGTTCTATTCTTGATCAAGAACACCAGTGCCATCGCCCCCAATGGGACTGCAAGGTTGTTCTTAATATGGATCTGTGGCAATCTCTTTAAAAACAGCCCTGTCATGTTCGAGAGGAAGGCACAGTAGGTCCCTTTTTTTGGAGGACAGCGAACAACTCCTTATCATATTCTTCCAATTGTTTCTGTAAGTCTTTTTCTAATGCTTCATCTGTAAAACCGTCATTATCAGGATGAATAGGGGCTTCAAAATCCTTAGAGGGCTGTTTGATGCCTTTATTTTGAATTTGAACAACATTATCTTCATTGACGGCCGAGACATCTCAGTCTAGGGATGCTTCACCTTCATCTATTTCTTTATTTAGTAGCATAGCGCACTCTTCCTCCAGGGAGGCTTCATTGTCATTTTCATAGATATCTTCATCTCCCTCCAAAAGAGCAAGGAGGCCTTCCTGCTGCAGGGCTGACAAGAAATCCTGATAAATACTTTTTAAATTCTGCGATCTTGGGTCACACCATCTGAGAAAGCTCATAATCAAATCCTTGAGGGAAGGGATAATCTTTGGATTGCAAAAGCACTAGAGCCAACGAGTTATTTCGGGGACCTTCGTTCGTTGAGCCAAACAGCTTACCACCGATAGTGGCAGACGAAGCTCTCGGGGTTCCACTCGGAGTGCTACGAACGGACAAAACCTTCGCAGTAATTGAACTGGCCGTCCGAGTGATCCGCTTCAACTTTACCTAGATATTGTTGTTACATTCATGTTCATGTTCATTGTGGAATATACTTTGTTGCTGTTGTGATAATAGACAATAATACTTCTTTTAGGTCCGTATCGTCTCTGAAGCAAGCGATCTCTGCCATGAAATTCGAGAGGCCAGAAATCGAAGGTGAGGCGCCGCTTAAGGTCGCAAGATCTAGGTCCACTGGGGAGGTCGAGGATGCGTGCAAGCAGTTTCGAAACTATGTCATAGAGATGGTTGCGGAGGACAAGAATGTGAACGATCTTATGGATGTGGAAGAATTGCTGTATTGTCACCAAAATATCCCCGTTTACAGGGATTTGCTGAGCCAATTTTATGCAGAGATTTGTAGTGGTATCTTCTTGGATTCTGCTTCTTCTTCTTCCTCTTCCTCTTCCGACGATGAAGAAAGCCTCAGCGGTTCTTCAAATTTTTGATCTAAAGAATTACAGTTCTGAGAGTTTTGTGTACGTGTGGGGCTAGAAATCTAAATGCCGAAAAAAGGAACTCGAATTTCTTTCTTATAAAATTCTTTAAAGTACGAATTTTCTATGACAGTAAACTAGATGGTCTATCCTTTACCCGTGAAAGCAAACTGACATGTGAGCGTCTCAGACCCCAGCCATAAAAATCTATACAAATCATGGGCATGATGATTTTGTTATATCTTTACTGGATAATATGGTTGTTTTACCAAATAATGTTATGGCTTTTCTATTCTTTCTTCTGTACAGTCTTCCTGCGAAAAAAAACTTGAAGAAACAGAAAACAATCTCAAATAAAACTTGTTAAATACATAAATTATCAATAAAAGCACAGCATCTCAAATCTTGAAACAATACTTTTGAATTTCTTAGAATTTCAGTAATTTCATGAATTTTCATGTCGAAACCAGTCTGCAGAAATCGACTTCTTTTATGGTGATAGGCGTAGCCTCAAGAATTTTCGTCTCCGAATCGGTTTGCATAAATCGTGTAGATCACGTGGCAAGGGTGAACGCAGCGGTTTCTTCGTCTGCTTATTGGGTTTCTTGTATAGATGAGCGCTTGTGCAGAGTAGCCACCTCCACTGCTTAAAGCTTGAGGCTTCTCCAGGGTTCAGTGCTGGTGAAGGGTTTGTCCGTGCTCTCCGTTGGCTAGATTTTGCGTTTTTGCTGAAGGCGATTCCGGTAGCTCACGGTGCTAATGCCATAACATAAAATGCGTTTACGGTTTCCATTCCGCCCTTGTCTCTTCCAAATGCCTGTATGGTTTCCATTGCCCGTGTCTCTTCCCCTTGCCATGATTTAACGGTTGAAATTTGTTTAATTTTATTTTTTTCTAAATGTTATAATAAATTGTAAATGATTATATTAAAAATTATAAGTTTAATGCAACTGGAGATAAAAGAATTTTGTTAATATAAAATTTAATTATTTAAAAATAAAAACAGAAATTTTACTAATTTATTTAAAAAATAAGAATAGGAAGTAAACACTTTTATATTAGAGAAAGAATGTGCGATAAATGTGAGCGGGCAATTTTGTCTCATCATATGATCTTAATATATATTAAGAAAAATAAAAATTGATATGTTATTATTAAAATATATAATTAACATTAATTAACATTTAAAAATATAAAAATATAATAGTGAAAATAGTAAATTTATATTAAATATAATAGAAAAATAGTAAATTTGTGTTTGTTAAAAATAACAAATTATAATCAAGGAATAATAAATTTTTATTTAAAATATTTACAAAATATAAGATCTCAAACTTTTTTTTGGTAAATATGATTGGTACACTTTAATGCTCTTCTCCATGGGTAATGAAATTGAAATCGCTGATTAAAGTTTGGATGTGCTTCTCTCTTCCTATCCATTTGTTTTAGATTGAGTAGAATGTACAGCCTTCAACTAGAAAAATCTACAACACAAACAACTCCTTGAAAGTGTGCTTTGGGCTAGATCCACTAAGAAAACTAAATCTACAATGAGAAATTTTTTAATTGTTTTAGTTATTAATTAATAATGTTCATTTTTAAAAGATATTAAAATTTAAGATTTGAGAATGTTACTGTTTTCTAAACATATATTGTTTTATGGTATTTTTTGTAAAATTATATAATATTAAATATATGTATAATATTTTTAATTATTTTAATTTATAAAATTTGTTAGACAAATATAAAATAAATATGAAAAAAAAGAAGTGAACATTGAAAAAATAATCATTTTTGTAAGAACTATGCTCTCAAATTTTAGGTAGTCTCATTTTTTGTGTGATTGGTAACTATGTAGTAATCTTTGTTTTCGATGAAAAAAAAAAAAACCTTCCTTCTTCATTATGCCCACCTTTTTATTGGTGGATGTTCACATAGAGCATTTTTTACGAGCATTCTACGACACTTCCGGATATACTCAGGTACCACTATGAATATTTAACTTTACTCCCCCTACCTTTTACCTTTATTTTAGACCACTGTGGGATCGTCGGATCGGAACTACCCCTTCAAAATCGACCACTTTCAACCCAAATCCTACCTCCCCATCCACTCCAATCACATCGCCCACAAATTCGGTGGACAACGACATGGAATTCCTTCTGCAAAAGAAATCTCTAGACCTCCGAGCCCCACCTCCCCCTATATTAGCCCAACATTCGGGGGCAATATCACTGTGAGAAAAAAGAAGGCTAAGGACATCTGGCACTTCCATGGCCATCTTCGTAATACATTTGTCCCTCGTCGCTCGAAATCATCCTCTCTCATTGATATCCCCATTGCTGAAACAACAACATCTAGGGCTCTTGGAGCACAACTGCCCAACAAGCGCCCCATATGATGTTTAATCTTTCTCTTAATATGTGGGGGCTTGGGATGGTTCCAGAATTTGTTGCCCTAAAGGAATTAATCTCCATCCACCATCCATTCATCATTCTTATTCAAGAAACTATGCATCCCACTGTGCAATCAACTGTTTATTTTCATCGAATGTTTCCAACTTGGCACATGGCCGCCATAGACACAGCTGGATTTTTTGGAGGTCTGATTGTCATCTGGGATCCAAATTAGGCTCGGCTTCGGGCTTTCTCTTGTTTTACTGGCATCTTTCTTGCTGGTAACTTGTGCGGGTTCCTGGGTAACATATGTATTCTTAATATATATTGTCCGTTCCAAAATAGAAATAAATTCTAGCATCGTTTGGTGGACTCGTATCTACTACTCCTACCATCTCTCATCTTGGCTGGAGATTTAAACTGTACATTTGGAGATCCTGAATCGTGGGGGCAAAATTGTTGTGGCGATCCTATGGCTAACTCCCTTAGAGCCATCATTCTGGATCACAATTTGGTTGACATTTTCCCTAACCACATTGCTCCCACCTAGGACAATGGAAGATTAGGGGACTCATATATAGCTAAAAGACTTGACAGGTTTCTCATCCACGTTATTCTCATCAACAAACTCGGATTGGTATCATAAGAAATTATCAGTTGTTACGTCTCGAATCATCATTTGATCATTCTTCATTGGAGACAACTAGGTTTCATAAGGGATTGCCCTTCAAATTCAATTGTGTCTAGTTAGAAGACCCTTCCTATGCTGACCTTGTTAAAGATATTTGGACCTCCATTCCAAATTCCCCTATATCCTATACATGTATGTTCTTTGACAAACTAAAAGCTCTCCAAAATGCAACAAAATGGTGGGAACGAGAGAAGAAAATACAACTCAGAAGTGAGCACAAAGAGATTGATTTGGAGCTGGATACTATCAGCAAAACAATGACAACTCACTCTCTTAATCCAAATACTTGATCCATAATTTTGTCCCTTGAAAAAAGAAAAGCACAAATTTTTCATATTAATGAAATGACTTGGAGGCTCAAAAGTTGAGTCACTTGGCTGAAGGAAGGGGATTAGAATACAAAAATTTTTCCTAGGTGTGCAAACTCCTGTTGATAAAAGAACTCGATCTAGGAGATTTATGATTCAAACAGTACTAAATTACAATCACAGGAGATGATTAGCAGGGCTACCTTTCCATACTTTGAATCGAATTTTACTCAAACACCTTCGAGAGACCCGGAAGACTTATTATGGGGAGTTTCTCACTTTCCACTAATGTTTGGGGAAGAGGAAAACATTAATCTATTCTAGCCTATCACTTTTGATGAAATTCATGCTGTCATTCTTTCTTTCTAGAAAGACAATAGTTTGGGCCCTGATGGCTATACTGTGGAAATCTTTACACACTTCTTTGATTTATTTAAGCTTGATTTGGTCAACCTAGTTGAAGAATCCTGCAACCTGGGCTCTGTCCACCCTCTCTTAAATTCATCATTTATAGGTCTTATCCCCAAAAAGAAATCCCCTCACACATTCTCTAACTTCTGCCTCATATCGCTCTGTAACGTTGTTTACAAAATAATATCCAAGACTATTGCAAATCGCCTGAAGCCAATTTTGTCTAATTACATCTCCACCCAACAATATGGCTTTCTAAAAAATAGACAAGTACATGATGTTGTTGCCACAACAGAGGAATGCATACATTCCATTCAGTTAAAAAATCTTAATGCGGCTATAATGAAAGTCGATCTTACAAAAGCTTTCAACTATCTAAATTGGGCTTACCTGAGGCTGGTCCTTCATAATATCGGTGTACAATCCCAAGCTATAAATTGGACCATGGCCTGCGTCACCTCTATCTCGTATGTTATTATCATAAATGGACTCCCGACCACCTTTCTTCGAGCAGGCAGGGGTCTTAGATAGGGTTATTCTCTATCACCCCTCTTATTCATCCTTGCAACGGATGGTCCGAGTATCTATATATCTGAAGCCGTGACCATGGGTATCTTCTCTCCTCTCAAACTCGGTAGAAATATTTAAATCTCACATAGTTTCTTCGCGGACAACGTCCTCATTCTTGGGCTTCTTAACAGGTTTGGTTGGTGTTATTTATTTTAAATATTTCATAAATTTGGAATTGTATCGGGCCTCAAAATGAATCATTCCAAATCGGTTATTATGTATAATTTGGAAATATCTGATACCATTGTTTATATTGCTAACTTATTTGAAATTTCTTCAAAATGCTTCTCATCTGGTCTGAAATATCTTGGCTTCCATTTGAAACCACGCAAGTACAGGAATTCGGATTGGAATTGGCTTGTAGACAAATATTTCTTGAAAATATCAGCTTGGGAGAATAAATGTTTCTCTTTGGGAGGATGATACACTCCCATCCAAGCTGTTACAACACAAATTAGTGTGTAATGGGCACACTTGTATTATCTCCCAACTTCCATAATTAAAAAGTTGAACAGAGTCACAACCATATTTATATGGTCCAGCATGAAGAATCGATAGAAGTGCCACTTAACAAAACTATACCACATCACCCTCCCAAAATCTATGGATGGATGGGGCATTCTCGACCTTCGACGTTTTGGATAGGCACTTCTCCTTAAATCCATTTGGAGGGGAATATTTGTGATAGGAATCTGAAGTAACATCATCAATAGTAAATACCTAAACAATATCGACTTTAATGTCTAGATGAGATGTGGAGTTATAAGGAGAACTTTTCGCTCTGTGATCTCGATAAGTTTCCTTAAAATACAAAGAACTTTCTTAAATATGTTGTCTTGGAACCTGGGCTCAGGTCACCATATAATATTGGGTTGTGACCACATCAAAGGAATTTCCAACCATATCCTCATCCCGGATCACTTCATTGAGACTCTACATTGTTGTGGCATCTTCTTTTGGCATCAATTAATTTCTACATGGACAAACGACATACCGATTTGGAAAGAGGCTACTGAGATAAATCTTTTTGGAGTTGCTGTTGTTGAGTGGAAGCTCATTTTCTCACAATTAAATCTGGTGGGCCTTTATAGAAATGAACTTGTGGATTCTATTACATGGTCAGGCAAATTAAATGAAAACAACAATGTTGTCACTGATACATACTACCAGCTATGTCTACTTCAAACTGACCACCCGGGGAATGGGTGGTTCATAAAATTTTGGAGTCCACTCCTTCCCATTAAAATCAATATTTTCCTCTGGCTGGTGTGGAAGAACAAAAATTTGACCTGGGAAAACCTTCAAGTGCAGAACTCGTCTAGCCCAGGTTTCTGTGTTTTGTGTGAAAATGATGTTGAGAGCAACACACATCTCTTCAGAACTTGTAATCTAGTGGCCACTTTATGGCATCAATTAGAGGGGAAAATAGGTAGGCTCGGGCCATACATATGTGACATTGAACCCTCGCTGACCTGGTGGAGAAACCAACCTTGCCTAGGAAGGCTGATTCCTGCAATCTTTATATGGGAAATTTGGAAATGGTGCAACAACATCATCTTCAACAACCACAGGGAGTTGGCATTGACTGCGTTGGAGAGAATTGCTTGAAAAGCAGATGATGTTCTACAATCCAACCCAAAACAGAGGCCGCCTTGAACAATACAAAACATGGATTTGGTATATTTATCAGGCTTCTTTGATGGGGCCTCAAGAAATCACAAATGTGGCTGTGGTTTCATAACCTATCTACATCCAGAACTATCATATAAAGTTTCTTGGGGGATTGGTAGTGGAACAAACACTAAGGTGGAAGTTGTAGCGCTATGGGGATTACATTGGTTCACAAATTTTCTGGACATCCCAAATTTACATGTTTTTGGTGACTCCAAGGTAGTCATTGACCATGTTTGTCTACATGCCAATATTCAAGTATCTCCACTTCAAGGTTGGCTAAAGAAAATCAAAAACATATGGAGTTCCCTCAAAAATCCACTATCCAGCATATCAGCAGAACTTTAAATTCTGAGGCCGACAAACTATCAAAAAACACCCTGGACTTGGAGCTTGATGGTTTTCATATAACTATCAAATGGACGGTGACTTGGAACGATGATGAAAACTTCCCAATCCCTTGTTAGTTCTTAGATCAATTCTCACAAAAATTTTCCTAATTATCAACTACATACTTTTTAAGAGGTTGTTGGCAATACACATTTTGTTTAAGATTGATTGTGATATCCAGTTCGTTTTTTGGTGCTTCTACAATTTTCCATAACAAGAGTTATAGGCTTGGCCACTAGGCTTACAGTGTCCTCTACTAAGAATAACTGCTCTAAGCTTGTAAAATATAGCACTTTGTTTCCTCCTGGTACATGGTGTTTTAGTTATTACACAAATACTCCCTTTTCCTCCACTAGAGTTCTTCCAACCAGATTCATCACAATTCTCCTCGGATGATGCAAAATATGCCCTTCTGATGCTACAGGCACATATACATCTGTAGAACTTCCTATCTGGTATACACTTGCAACAATACAACATCAACACAGGTTTTCGGTTTATGACACAGGCTTATTTTTAGGTGAAACAAAACATAAACTAATCCTATAATTATATACTGTGCTGAAAAACACATTGTATATCCTCAAACTTGTCCTGATTATCTTAGGGACACAATATATATTTCTGTATTCAAGAACTCCACTAGATTTCCCATGTTGTCAAATGGAACATCTGATAAATATGATGATTGTAATACAATTGCCAATATAATATATATATCACATTTTCCATTTATATATATATATATTTATATATATATAAAATAAAATAAAAATATAATTTTTTAATATAAATATTAAATTAAAGTGTTGTGATATTTTAAGATTTAAATATTTGAAAATAATTTTTATATTTTTTTTAATTATTTTTAATAAAAAAAATAAAAATAATTGAGATTATGTTTTTACTATTTTTAATATAGCAATGTTTTTTTTTTTTATGTTTTTAAAGAGATTATTTATATAAATATTGAAAGTAACATACATCTTGTAATTAAGATTATGCTATATCCATTATATTATATTAAGTAAGAGAGATAAAATAAAAAACAATATCATAATTAAAAATAATATATTTTGTGGATGAGTAATTTATTTTTACTTGGCGGCATGCAGTATGCCGTAAAACTGCTTCTATTTGGCTAAGAGCTCGTCTTCCTCGGACGTAAGGAAACAGGTTAACAGCCCAAGACCCAGAGGCAGCTGGCAAGAGTGAGAACCTGCTCCCTTGGGGACCACCTGAGGGGTTATTCCAGGTGGCGTGGTTTTTTCTTGATAACAGTGATGTATCTGTTGACAAATGCAGATAGAAGCCATGTATCTGCCGGCAATTGCAGATAGCAGCCAGAGATCGTTGTCCTCACTGTTGGTTTGATTTTCCACCTTCAAGAAAAAGAGTAGTTTCTTTTTACAATGTTTGTATAGTTTTAATGAACAAATGTATAAAATCATACTAGATTTACACATTCCCGTATAAAGGAACAAGGTTTTCTTCATGCATTCTAGATTTTAAGACTCCCTTCTTGGTTCTTATAGTGTTATAATAAAATCATCACCCCTAGATAAAGGCCTCCAAACATTTTATTTTTTCCCTAATAAAATTTAAGACAAATATGACTTTTATGGCTAAGTATGATTGGAATATTAATTTAAAATAGAAAACCTAGTTGTATGAATAATGAAGTCACAATTTTTATAAAAAGCATATTTTGATCAAATCTGGCAAAATATTTTAGAAATCATGATTACAATTTTCAAACATCAATATTTTTTATGTTCCCAAAGTTATTCATGGTACTGGATTTATTTTCACCATAAAATTTTTTATCATAAAAAACAATTCAAACATTTCCAAAATTACATTTCTTAACTTCTTTTAGCTAGAAATAATTTCTCGCTCCCAACAAAATTATGACCTTGGTAAACAAAGCCTTTAAAAAACAGCTAACGGGAAAGAGTTTCACGAATACATTCAAATCACCCATCGATCGATATAGCCTCCTTCATTTTAGGCAAAGTTAAGACATTCCTCTGATTCACATGCTGAGTGCTTACACTTCCTCGTGGTGCGATGTTTATATCGAACATGTTTTATGCCTACTTCATTCGCAGGGAAGATAAGGGATTCCTTCCAGATGTCACATTACTACGAGGGCCATCTGTTTCTATTTGCTTCCGCCTCCCAGAAGATCCGCTCTGATCCGCTCTGATCTCTGTTTCCTATAGAACCGGATTCGATTTGGCTACAACCTGCAAGAAAATTCAACCAATTTCGCTACCGCCTTCAAAAAGATATTTTTCCCAGCTCATTTGCAGCAAATATATATACATGGGCAGGGGTTCATTGCATGTATGGGATGCCCACAAGAGGCAAGTAATCATTTCACGGGTCAATAATTATATTGTATTTTTACATATGTATCATATAGATATTGACCATCTTCACAAACAGAAAGGAAAATCTAAATAGATGTGCAGCTGCTACAAAGTTATATACAGTAAAGTAATGTTTTATATTGAAAATTGACGGACCACTGCAAATATTACAGGTCCCTGAGTTCCAATACAGAGATTAACGATTATAAAGTAACATAAAGTGAACTGGGCTATCAAATGAATCATAATTCAGACAATGTAAATTCAACCATCTTCAATCATTGTCTACATCATCTGGAGCCTGTCTTGTCATTGGAACAACATAGGAAAAAGAGGAGAAAAGTGGTCTTAATAACCAAAGAACACAAGGAAAAAGGCTGAAGAAATCTGTGATCATTCCAAGAAAGTAAAGTCAGTCATTTTCAATCATTGTGTACATCATCTGAAGGCTGTCTTTATCATTTGAACAAAGGGAGAACAAAAGCGAAGTGAAGCCTGTCTTGTCATTGGAACACCATGGGGAAAAGAGAAGAAAAGTGGTCTGAATGGCCCAAGAAGACCAGGAAAAAGGATGAGGAAATCTGTGATCATTCAGAGAATGTAAAGGCAGCCGTTTTCATTCATTGTGTACATCATCTGAAGCCTGTCTTGTCATTGGAACAAAGGGAGAAAAAAAGTGAATGGTCTAAATAATCAAGAAGAAACGGAAACACTGTGCCATGAGAATCTAAATTGTCTCTGCTTAGGTATGCAATAAAAGCGTAATTGTGGGATAAGAGGCTATTGCTACCTTCAGATATGCTTCCTATAATTGCACATTTTGATTTTTAATTGCGTTTATATTTCAATATAAAAGAAAGTGTATAGAGAGAGTAATATCATTTTTACTCATTAGAATAAGTTTTTTTTGTTTGTTTTCTTTTTAAAAAGTTATTCCTTAGTGAATTAAGCTTCTCCTTGATTTATTAAGCTTCACATAGCCTATAATAGGCCACCATTCATTGTTATAAAGGAAAATTCGAAAACTTCTACTTTAACTACAACCAGGAATTTCTGGCTTAGAGGGTATTATTTATTTCTGGCATGTTAATTATGTTATTGTTATTATTATTTTAAAGGGATATTTGGTTTCTTGTTACACTCTGAGAGAGAGTTTCAACCAATAGATAAACTACTAATTAACTAATGATTTTTTCTTGTATTTTCATTTTTTTTCTGTGTGGATCTACTCAAAAGTATACATAATGGGTATTCGTTGGATTTATAATCTAATTCCACATCTGATAAATATCAATGCTTCAAATGTGTGTATGTGTGTGTTTTTTTACATTTTTCTAAAAAATCATAAATTAAAATTTTTTTATTCTTCTTAGGAGGATTGTTTCAGACCTCAAAATAGATAGGCCACTAATTAATTAATGAATTTATTTTCAATTTTTCTCAGTGTGGATCTACCCAAAGCTACACACAATGGGTACTCGTTGGATGTAGAATATAATTCCACATCCAACAAATGTCCATGCTTCAAATTTGTGTATGTGTGTCTATTTTCTTTCATTTCTTCTTAAGAGTCATAAATTCTATTTTTTTTTTCTTAGGAGGATTGTTTCACACCTCAAAATTTCCTGATGAGTAGAGATAAACAAAGTGATAGATTTTTATTGATTTTATACTTTAGATCCATAATTGTATACTTAATATATATTAATGAGGATAAGGAGTTATATATTATTTTTTTTTTCTATGCAAAGACTAAGCTATATTATATTAAAAAAGAGAAAATATGTACAAGAGGGCGAAACCTCTGAGAGTGCCATTGAAGCTTGCAGCTCTCTATCATGCTGGCATCAAAAATATCAGTTCCACTGAGGCGAGTGCCCCTTACAAAGGATGAGTTACAGAGTGGAGAATTCATAATCAAAATGTGTCAATACAAAAAACAGAATTGCCTGAATGCTGAGTACAGGAAAGTTCATTGCTGAAGGGGCTTCTGCTACCAGGATTCCACTTCCAGAATCTAGCCTACATGCATTGAAACCGCGACCAACCGAACACGCACCATCCGCCGAGTACACACCATATACCGCAACCAGCCGAACGCACACCATTGCCCATAACTTCGTCCAGACGAGCCAGTGTCCAACTGACCACACACCAACGACCATAACCATCGACCATAACCATCGACCATAACCATCTACCATAACCGCGACCAACCGAGCACACACCATCGACTATGACCACGACCATAACCGGACATTTCCAAAAAACGCGACCACCAAAATCGAATAGATATCCTAGCAAATGACAAGCATACCTCCAAAAAGAGCAGGAGAAGACCGCTTACTTGACATTATCCGGTTTGTAGACTTTGAACTCGTCCAGAGGCTCCCAAGAGATCTCCATTCCCTCCGGAACATCTTCCAATTTCATGCCTGGTGGTAGTTTTGGGTACAGAGTTTTGGCGTGGTAGAAGTTCGGCAGCTTGGGCTCGCCTTGCTGCTGTGGCGAGGATGGGGTGACTTCTGCCCGTTCCTGGGGAATTATTGCCTGTTCCTGAACCAATTCAGGTCCTTTCGAGTCTAACATGCTACCAATTTCTGCCAGGACCTCAGCTTGTTCCTTTGTGGGTGCCGGAGAGCTCTCCTCGACCAATTTACTTGGCAAAGATGGGGAGTATGAACTATCCTTCCTCCCCCAACTTGGCGAGGAAATGTTGGAGTTTCCGGGTGATTGATCCGCCGAAGTGCCTTCCTCCACATCTTCCTCCTCAAAAATAACTGTAATTAACGCCGAAATAACAGGCCTGTTGGTTCTGCGGCGGTAATGAAACCTGGCCGATTGAACCATGTTGCTGATTGAATGCCCTGAATCCTTTGTTCTGTTAGAGGATGGAGAAGCACAGGTAAGAGGGGAAACTCTCCGGGGACTGTGACTTCCTCGTCCTCCAGCACCACTTCTTTGGCCCTGATGGCACCCCCGGTGTGGAGTGGCTCTGTACCGAGGAGCCATAATGATAGTCTGTAGAGCAGGTGGTAAATTCAACCATGCTGGCCTCTGGAACACGCACCAGGCCAGAAGCCCAATGTCACCACCGCAAAGAGGCATCCTCGAGCGCGTCCACTTGCCAGCTTTTGCACTCAGTTGCAGATAGGCTGAGAATGGAGGCAACTGACTGTGTATAGGCTTAAACTCTAACCATTCCCTCCCACCTAGCGGCGTAAATTGAACGCAGTCAAATGACTACAATCCCTCCTCCGCCATCCTGATATTCTTCCTGCTCATGTCTTGAACCAGACACAGCATTGAAGGGCTTTGAATGCTCTTCACTCCCGGCGGCCAACAATAAATGCAATTCATGGTGAATGCCCCTCCCGGGATTGAAACAGCTGCCCGCCGTCCTCTCTTCGTGGCAGTCTGTTGTTCTCCTTAATGACTCGACAGACACCCGCATCCGGGTAAGGAGTTATATATTATAATATTCTAGTCAATGTCCTTTATGTGATCCTTATCGATGTAGTTGTAATAACTCAATTATGGTTGTGACATTTCAAACACCTACATGCAATTGAAAATATACCTCCCTCAAACCCATTTGCTACAATAGAATATAAGTAACAATTATATTTAATCAATCATGATTAAGTATAATAGATCTACCAATGCATGCACATAAATGGTATTAACTTAAAAACATTGGAGGGGAAGCACTAGAAATATATATTAATGGAAAATAGAAAATACAAGAAAAGGTTGCCTTAAGAATTCTTGAGGTATTATTTAGTACTAGGTTTATTGATCCATCCTTAGCACTCTATATAAGTGTGGTTGAACCTATAGAGAATGTGAAGGCTCTCTCTAGCAATACTTTGGTAGCATAAGGATAAAATGTGTTATATATTTGTTTTCCCTATGAATTCCCTTATTTTTATAGAATGATAGAGGAGGCTTGGACATATGTTCAAAAAAAAAAATTTGATGAACAATAGGCCATAAACAAGTTCCAACACTCTTAATTGATCACAGGCATCATAACCCAAGCTAGTTTCCATGAAAGTCCTCGAATCTAAGAAATTTATAGTGGTCACTTGTTGCAAATTGGCAATAATTGATGGTCAGTTCCTCCAAAATAGCAAAAGATGATCAGTCACTCCTAGCAAATATCCAAGGAGAATAATGCACAAAAATAGTTGTATTATTGTCAAGTAAATGAAATTCCATGTTCTTTATGAGACTTAGGTTGGGAAATAATACTATCATAGATGCTCTACAATATGTGAAGTCATAAGGCAATTAATGACCATAATACATTACCAACGAATCATATGAGTAGAATTGAATAAAAAAGAAATCCCCAAATCAAGGAACTAGAAGTACATATAAATAATGCTTATATGTATATGTATATGTATATGTATATGTATATATGTGTATATGTTTATATTATACTATAATATATAATATATTATATATATATATATATTATATATATATATATATATATATATATATATATATAATATATTATATATTATATATATATAATATATATATCCTGTTACCAACATAATACATTATGGATCCATGAAATATTAGACCATGGATACCAAAAAGTACACGGTGGATTGATGTCATCAAAAAGATAATAGCCAAAAGAAAAGACAATGTGGATCTGCGTCATAGTATTCACAAAAAACAAAATCAACACACATTAGTGTGCCAATGTAGCCTTCAGACTACTCATGCAACTATGATATACTTCATTGTAGCTCGGAAGCGTGATATGAAAATTGAGGAGTTGTCTTTCTCCTCTTCTCGAAAATCAAACAAACAAATAAACAATGACCCTTCTGACACTTTGCAACATAATAATGGGTCTTGTCACAAAACAACCTTCTTTTTAAGGCCTATTCAAGTCATGAGTTACTATTCACATGTAAACTTAACATAAGAAACATAATATCACATAACTCATACAGGCACCATGAAGAGCATAAAAAAGGATTTGTTCATGGATTTCACCCTTCCTGGGCTATATCTCTGCGCCTACCAACATAGCTAGATTGCTCCATATATTCAATGTAAAAAAAAAGGAGTACATAAAACTTTGTTGATGAAAACATGTGGCTATTACCCCTACAAGGTAATGTTCTCTTGCAAATAAATCTCATGTAAAGAATCCATACAAGGCATCTCCTACAAAGATCCTATACTCCAACTGAAATGAGCTTAGATGAGCATATGAGCACTTCAATTCCACATTGAAGAGCATAAACAAAACTTCCCTCAACATGACATAATGAGAAAAGTAAACCTGAGTTGAACCCTGCAAGTAACAACTATCAAAGTAGACTTCTGAAGGTGAGAAAATCCCTACAAGGCTTTCTCCATGCTTAAACACATTCTAGAACTGATTCAAAAACCTGATTGATCCATACACCCTTGGTCTTCAACCTATCAAGAGATTCTTTAGGTGTGCTCAAATCAGTAATTAAAGGTCACCATTAGATCTAACATATCCAAAAATCCCTAGACTCTTCTTGAGCTCAATTTGGTAAAAAACTCAACCAAATATTTCTCTACAAGCTCTAACATGAGTTTTACTCTTAATTGTCCTACAAATCAGACCAATAGTCTAACTGTCTTGTAACACCATCCTCCCACATCTACTCAAGCAACCAGCCATCCGGGGTAAACATGGGATGAGAGGCCACTATGATATGATTCGACCTCCTAAGTCACATTAAGGAAGTGGAACTGACATAAACACACCATACAAACATCCAACATCATCAAAAAAACCCTCTAAAGACAAGTCAACCACTCAGACAGCCTGCCCCTGGGTCTCATTGTTATTTTAGGTCTCTTGGGCCATAGTTTCTCTCATGCTATGGGCAAGGGAGTGACCAACTACCTAAAGTCGTTCTCACAGGCATGCATGCCAATGACTGTGGACCAAAATTTTCAGCTTTGTGCCAACAACCCTAACATTTAAGCCACTTTTTCAGGCTTAAAGCCTAGGACACTACCCAAAATTGATCAATTTCTTCAAATCAGTAAAGTAATATGGAAATAAAAGTATTAAAGAAAATACTTGTTCAAGACCTTGACTGGATCCCTACTACCCATGATAAGTATTTCGTCAAACATATCATCAACATGTAATCTATAGGTGTAAATAATAGAGTTATGTGTAGCGATCTCATACTTATCTGAAAATAGCTATGAACCATTGTTACCTTGCATTATCATCTATTAGGTCATAGACACATCATCCATTCACATACGAGTAAAAACATGTTGAAACCCATACACAAATATTGTCATAAAATATACATATAACCAACATAATAGGGACAAAAATACAATAAACATGACAACCATCAAATCCATAAATACATCACTACCTATACACATGGAAATCAATGGAAATTATTTCTCATTAATGAATGCAATGAACCAACCGGAGATGGGACTACCATGTTCCACCCAATTGTAGAATGGCTGAGCCAAATCTCTCTTTCGTTATTCACCCTCGTGCCATATTCCAAGCATGAATGTGGGATCTCATAGAACACATCAATCAGAACTCATTCAAGGCCTCTAGAGGCCATCCACCTCAACCCATCAAATAATGATTTCACCTCATGGCCAGACATCACAAAACCATCATCAGATTGGTCTCCATCCAAGCCTTCCAAGGCTTCCAAAGCGTTTGTTCCAACCAAGGCTTCTAGGACTAGGAACTCAACCCACAAATACTGTTAGGATTCCAGATCATTTTTCCAACCAAGGCTTCGAGGACTAATAACTCAACCCACCAAGGGCTTCTAGAGCATTTGTCCAACCAAGGATTCTAGGAATAGTAACTCAACGCAAGATGTTACAGAGCTTCCACAGTGTTTTTGTAATGAGGGATTCCAGGAACTAATAACTCAACCTAAGATAAGGAATCATGAAAACCAAACAAAAACAAATCATGAAAGTAAACCCGCAATTGCCATGGCTAGATAGGAAACGGAAAGGCTAGTAAACCCAGTGTCGATCTAGGTAATCCTCTATGTCAATGACAGATCATGACGAAGACCACATGCATATGTCATGCATATCCAAACCAGTTTAAAAATCATACATGCAACTCAGTACCTACAAGAAAATATCATGTAGTTGCTATTGTCGATGCCTTCTTGCACTTTCCTTCTCATCCCTTTCCTTCTTGCTCCAAGACTTCAAGTATGTCACACCCTCCATGAGTGCTTCAAGAAAACTCTGTATCCAAGAGTGAGAGAGAGAGAGAGAGAATAATGAGAGAGCTCTAGAGCTAAACTGACAAAAGGTTACCAACTGATCCTCAAAAGCCTTTTATGAATGAGGCCTCTATTTGATTCATTTTCCATTATTTTCCTTCATTTTCCTCCTCACATGCAACCTATGACCTTTCACCTCCTTTTTCTCCTAATTTCTATTATTTTCATAAATAATTGTGCCAAAATTCCTTTTAATGCATTAGCCATTTTATTTTCCATTTTCCTTAGCCATAAACAACCAAATGAACACCCCCTAGGATGTACTCCCAACATTCAGTGTAGAATAAGTGTCCATGGAATTTTCACCAGGGCAGTTACAATATGCTCCCCCTTGGGGGACACTGTCCTTGGTGTTCAATCACACATATACCTCAACAACCTGCTGAGAGAAGAAATACTTATTACCAAATAAGTTTTTCAGAATAATCACATCGTTGTTAAAAATAAGAAGACATACTTCTCACATAGCTTTATTACACAGCTCGATGCAGTATTTACAATTAAAGATCTCCTCAAGAGAAAATAATATGATGACAACATGACAACATACCGCATAATGGAGCTTTATATCACATCTCGTTATGGTATTGACAATGATCACCTTGCTGAGTGCTAACACATATAATATCATAACAACATGATAACATAACCATATGATAGCATAATAACATAAAACCCATACCGCATAGTGGAGCTTTATAACACAACTCCTTACGGTATTTACATCCATACATGGGTGTACATATAGCAACATCATCAAAATATAGATACCAAAACATATGCCAAATTATATACAAAAACATATATCAAACATATACTAACATCATATCTAAGCATATATCAAAACATCATATAACATATATGAACCATCATAAATCATATATTAGTCACCATAAAGCATATACTAAGCCAACATAAGAAAATACTAAACCACAATAAAGCGAATACCAAACCACCATAAGAAAATACCAAACCAACATAAGAAAATACTAAACCACAATGTCAAGCTGCTTTGCCTCAACTAACAAACAAAGAAGGATACATAGCCTGCATCTGATCCGCCATCTCCCATGTAGCTTCATGAGGACCAAAGTGTTTCCATTACATTTTAACTTGCTCTATTGCTCGGTTCCGGAGCATGAGCACCTTTCTCTGCAATATAATCTGAGGCTTTGGATGGAATTATCCATACGGTTCTGCCTACAATACAGACTAGTCAATTACATGATCGACATCCTTAACATACTTCTTAAGCAATGAGACATGGAAAACATTGTGGACTTTCACTATTAGAGGCAGTGCAAGTCGATAGGCTACTAACCAAATCCTCTCAATAATACTGAAGGGTCGACAAAATCATGGTGCTAGTTTCGCACATAAGCTAAATTGCAAGGAGATTTTATTTGGTTTGACGTGCAAATACACTTGTTCCCTGACTTGAAACTCCTTGAACAACATGTTCTTGTCTGCATAAACATTCTGTCTATCTAGTTTTTCCTTAATATTCTTCTTGTTCACCTGCATCTCTTGTTCCATGTCTGCTAACATATCTGGTCCAATCAATACCCTACTAACCGGATCACTCAAACTAATGGGAGTGTTACAACTTTGCCCATACAATGCCTCAAAGGGACTTATCTTCGGTGACTCCTGATAACCGTTGTTGTGTGAAAACTCAACCAAAGGGAGATACTCTTCCCACTTCCTCTTCTAATGCATCACATACATCCTCAAGATGTCCTCTAATATCCTATTGATTCTCTCTGTATGTCCATCCGTCTGTAGATTCTAAGCTATGCCAAAGGCCAAATCTATGCCCAAACCTACAAATAAATCCTTCCAAAACATGGAAGTGAACTTCACATCCCTGTCTAATACAATCTTCTTTGGAACACCATGTTGTCTAACCAAGTCTCGAATGAATACCGTGCCACATGACTAGATGAGAAAGTAGAATCTACCATGACAAAGTATGCATCCTTTGTTAATCTGTCCAAAATGACCATGATGGAATCATGTTGTTTCACTGTCTTCAGCAACCCTATGATGAAATCCATGGAAATGACCTCCCATTTCCACTTTGGAATCACGATCACTTGTAGCAGTCTACTTATATGTTTACACTCTTCCTTCACTCACTAACAATTGAACATCGAGCCACAAACTCTACTACTTCCCTCTTTAGATTCTGCCAATAGTAATACCTCTTCACTGCTGTGAGTGTCTTAAGGTAACTTTGGTGACATGAGTACAGTTTCACATGAAACTTCGTCATGGTCACCTTCTTGAGGTCACTATCATCCAACACATATATCTTGTCTCAGAACTTGACCAATCCATCTATCATAAGACAATAATACAAGTCTTGTGCACCTCCACCTATACCTATACCTGTACCTGTTCATATACTTGTACGACCACCTGTACCTGTACCACTACCTGTACTATCACCCTGTTGTAACCTATGAACAATATCCATATATATGACATCCTGTTGTCTTACCCACAAGATCCTGTCCTATATATCTGTCCCATAAGGGCTCATAGCTGCTAAGTATTCACATATACCCACCTGCTAAGAGCATTTGCCACTATGTTCTCCTTGCCTTTGATGTACCTGATCTCAAAGTCAAACTCATTGATCATGGCTAACTATCTAGCCTACTGGGCATTCAGATTCTATTGGTCAAACAAATACCTCAACCCAATGTGATCACTCATAAGTACACAAATCTTGCCAAGAAGATAGTGTCTCCACATCTTCAATGCATGTATAATAATTGCTAACTTGATATCATGCATGGAATAGTTCTTCTCATGCTTGTTTAGTTTCTGGACTCATAATATACCACCTGTCCATCCTCCATAAGGACTCCACCAAGCTCTCTCTTGAAAGCATATGTACACACTACAAACTTTTTGTCTGAATCTGCAATCTGTAGCACTCGTGCATCTGTCAGCAATTGCTTAAGATGCTAAAAGCTAGTCTCACACTCTTCAGTCCATTTGAACTTTTTACCTTTTCTTTGCAATTATGTAATGGGATAAGAAATCTGCGATAAGTTCCTAATGAACCTCTTATAATAGTGTGTCAAACCCATGAAAAATCTCACCTCATCCACACTCTTAGGATCTACCCACTCCATGATGGCCCTTATCTTCTCTGGATCTACTGTAATACCTTCCTTGGAGACAACATCTCCCAAGTAGTGTACCTCAGTATGAAAGAAGTTGCATTTGCTGAGCTTAGCATACAATTAATGTTCTCTCAACATCCTCAACACTACTGCTAAGTGCTCAGCATGCTCTTTCTCATTCTTAGAATATACCAGTATATCATCAATGAACACAATAAAAAACTTATCCAAATATGGATGTGTTGTGGCCACCAACAACCCCCCTCTTTATATAGTGTTATTTCTAATACTAAATAAGAGGGGACCCTTAGTAAATTTAAAAAAAAAAATCAATTAGTGCTTATACTTCCTTTTGGATAAATCTTACCATCATGAACTTAGAAAAATACCTTTGAAAAATCTAAAAAAACTTAAGTTTCATGATAAAGGAAGTAAAGTCACTCCTTAAGAAATATCGCATCTCGCAAAAAAATGATAGGATGCCTTCTTATGAGCTAAAAAAATATGATATTACGACGCGAAACTCTATCGCATCCCATGCATCAATGAGCACTCACGTTGGAAAACCTCAAAATCGCTGATATGCGATATCACATATCACATATCGCAAAAACACGTAAAATACACCTAACGATTAAACAATCTTACGATCATGCGATATTGCGATCGTGCGATCTTACGATCTTGCAATGCAACGACAATTCGATAATACGATGTCGGATACTACGATACAAATTGCAGAATCATTCCATCGCAGATTTTCCTGGCTCAATATTCAAGAAAAATCTTTTTCCATAAACCAAGAACTGGTCATGCGTTTTAATGTTAATTAATGAATTATATGCCAGTTGTTAATAAAATATGGTTTTGTGTTTATCAAGGAGCCAGTTCATGTAAGGTGGCGTGTTTTTGCATATCTTTGGCATTTAAAAATTTCCTGTCATTATTTTTATCATTACTTTCACCTCATTTGTAAACTGCAGGAACGAAGAACAAAAGGTTATACAAGACAGTATGCAGGATACTATGAGGAAGAAAGGAAGGAGTCCAATTTCCTTCTGGGAAGGCGCACCTAATCTGCTTGGGGAAGATAATTCTAAGGTAATGGGATTTGCGGGTAGTACAGGCCCATCAAGGTCGGCTGAAACATCAGTTACAGAGTTAACTCATTCATTCCTGCATTGGAAAGCAGCAAGGCCCAAATTCTCACATACACAGATAGTGTCGATGACAAAGATGAACATTTTAAGACTCATGTCAAGAGCTTACGGAATCATTCTCTTCACAAAGTTTGAGCTTTATATCTCCCAAAAGGTGCTAAAGGTGAAAAATGCATCAAGGAAGCCCGAATCAAGAAACGGAGGTAGTTTCCGATGCGCGATTAGCGCCTAGCACTAATCGCGCATCGCTGAGAAAATTGCTCAAAAAGGAAATCTTCCAATTGCTGAGTTATCTGCAAACCCCAAAAAATTGCAAGAGGCCACGCTAGAAAAGGCAGAATCAATTTCAGGGTTAATCAAGTTAAATTGGGAATAATACTGGGCATACATGGTAAAGTCACATAATCAGCGGATGATTCCCAAATACGTCATCGATTCTGCCGAAAAGATGGCACCAGATCTTGCTAATTCCATTTCACAGCACAATTATAAGCTGAAGTTGGTCGACCGACTGTTCTCAAGCAATGTTGAATGCTTGCGATATTAAGGAGCAAATACATAAATAGTTAGATGTTATATTTAATTTTAGAAATAGTTTTATTTTTGCTTAGAAAAAGAACGGTCATTTAAACCGCATCCTGAATTTTTGTAATAAGTTATTTTTAGTTTTAGT
>APFE030667483.1:30233-93109 GCA_000404065.3 Pinus taeda | reverse complement strand
ATATTCAGTTTTAGTTGTTTATATATTAATGCGTGAATGCCTGAGTTATCATTTGGCACTTTTGTATGGTGATAGCTATTTATTTATGCTTAATGTATGAATAGCTCATTATTCGATATGTTTCTCGCAACCGTTTCGTCTAACTTTTTATACGAAGTGGTTCACCTTTATTGAATTCTTTTCTCATAATAGTTGAATGATCTTTATTACCAGTTTTTATTTGAAATCTTTTTAGATCGCATAATAGAAGAATTACACCTCGGGTTAGTATAGACTTAGATGTTTTTTGCTTATTAGAATACAATAGCATAGCGCTAGATTAAAGTTAGAATTAGAACATCTTAATTAGGAATCATTAGATCAGAAAAATCAAATTATACATACACACACACTCATAAATTGGGAAACCGGTCCGATATCCCAGGTTGGACCTGCTATACCAAACGGATAAGGAGCTGCCAACCAACGTCCAGACCGAACGGGTATCCCCCTTGTTGTAGACCCGATTTTTGGGGCTTCAACATATTTGGTGCTAGAAGGAGGGCCTGAACTATGAATGGAAAGTAAATCTAAATCTAAATACCATTTTGAGAGTAACTTTCCCTCACCATCTCCCCTGACCTCTCCATTACACTTAAACCCAGAGTTGAAAGTCGTTGGAGCATCAACTGCTGCTACAAACCGTAACATTTCAGAACAATCTACTATCAATCCTCCTGAAGTTGAGTCTCTGATTCACAAACTTTAGCGATTTTCTATTTCTCCTCAAAGATCTGATAAATTTCAAGGTAGCGTCACTTCGTAATATAACCCTGCTCATCCCCTAACCAGATTAAAGAGTGAAAAGTTTGGCATTCAACCAACCGAATTACCTCTACCCAAAAGAAAAAGAGCAAGGAAATCACCTAAAGAGTCCAATAGTGAGACTCTTTCATCATCGCCATCCATCTCAACCTCTCCACCACGAAGTCAACTATCCACTACTGCACTTCAGATCATCGTTCATCCACCCATTGGAACCCTCACAACTCCTCCTAAATCATCTGCAATCATAATACCCTCATCTTCCCCACCGCAGGGATCATCTTCTGCACTTTCCCCTATTAGTAGATTAGCGATGGCCCAAACTCCATGGAACAACCCTGGGGCAGTCTTAATGCCTGCACCCTTGAGTCAAATACCGGCCCATCCTGAGAAATGGCTACCTAAGTTAATCCTGAGGCAGCATGCTAGCAGAAGAGCATATAAACAACTTTATGCTATCCATTAATCTCAATGGGGTGACCAATGAAGATGTTGTTGTTCGACTTTTTCCTTATACTCTGCAAGGAATATCCGGATCATGGTATTTCTCATTACCCTCTGGATCTATAACTAGTTGGGATATCTTCCAAGAACAATTCCTGACCAAGTCTGGTGATGACAGGTCTACGAAAATGCTAATCAATGACCTATAAAACCTTAGGGCCGAATGAAAGGAACCTATCAAAGATTTCAATTTACGGTTCAATAAAATATCAAACAAAATTCCTACTGCTTCTCAGCCTAGCGAAGAAGTGCTATGTGAATGGTATATCACTGCTTTACCATCGAACATAGAAATCTTCGTGGATAGGGCTAATAAAACAACTTTAGATGAAAACATGAAAGAAGCAATAGCAGTAAAGAAAGGTATAATAGCCCTAGAGAAGAAATCAGCGATAGAGGAATGGAAATCCAAGAAATTCACCTTCAAAGAAGACTCCAAGAAGAAACAAGCGAAAGATCCATTCGATTTGGAAGGATTGCAAAAAGTTCTAAAGACCATGTCCAATGAAATGGTCGACATCAAAAAACAAGTAGTAGAAACTTCTTCAAAAAAGCCTTACAGAGCTCTTAAAAGAATCCCTTCAATGGATTGAAAGCCTCCCAATGCTATTTCAAGTGCTGAATCCGAAGAAGAGGAAGAGGAAATTTCCATTGAAGGGAAAACCGATGAAGAAGAAGTTGTAGAATTACAAGGAATGTGGGATTTCATCCTCCCACAAGAAGAAGATCAAGAAGTATTCCCAGTTAGCACATGAAGTAGAAATCACCTTGATCCTCCCCAAACTATCCCCAAGCCAAAGAGCGCAATCTCTGCAACAAAGGACAATGTAAAAACAAAGAAAATGACATCTAAAGCGACTCAAACCAGCCCAGTCCAAACAGATTCATCAACTCCATCTAAAATGTTGATCGTTTCGGATGAAATGTAATACAATATTATAGAAGACATGAAAAGGACTAGGGCCAATATCACTCTTTACGAATTGAGCAAGTTAAAGCACCAACAAAAGATAATGTTGAAAGAATTACATGTTGTGCCAGTTGCACCTTTGTCGGCCGTTGTACTTTCTCAAGCTTCCCATAACATGGGAAGACCTCTAACTAATGCGACCAACAAGATTGATCCAACTAACATTGCTTTAATTGGAGGAAGATCGAGATCTTGTACTCCCCCATTACTCCTTAGTTATGAAATTTTCAATAAGAATGTAAGTAATTTCTTAGTGGATTCTGGAGCTTCATCAAATATTTTACCAAAGTCCATATGTACTAAGTTAAACGTTCAACCATAGAAATCCACTGTGCACATAGTTCAACTAAATCGGTCGCAAGTCGAAGTGATTGGCGAACTAAATCAAGTAGCCATAAGGCTGTCATCCTACACAAAGGTATGTCAAGCTATTGCCATTTTAGTTGCTGGTATTCCAAAATTTTATTGACATTTTAGTTGCTGATATTCTTAGCACGGATTGGTCAGAAAAACTTCATGGATACTTCGCAACTGACTAGTCGCACATGTGGCTACCCTGCAATGGTAAACCAAATCAAATAAAAGTTAAACGAGAACTACATCAGAAATACATAGTAACGGAATTAGAGGGGGAAAATGAACCAGTAGCATATAACAATAGCATTATTGGAAATTACTCAGTGGATTCTTTCCATTACAATTTTAATGCTTATATGTCACCTTACATAGAACATTTTGTTTTATCCCAAGTCGAAATTTTTTCTCAAACGAATAGTTCAAAATGTATCAATTTTTTAGATAGTCCTGTAAATAAATCTTTGTTTTGGAAATTATTTTTTGATGGTTCTAAATCTAACGAAGGAGGAGGAGCAGGATGCATGCTAATTAATCCAGAAGGAGATAAAATTATGTTAACATGCAGACTCGAATTTGATTGCACTAACAATACAGCAGAATATGAGGCTTTAGTCCAAGGATTGTACAAAGAAATCGGGTTAGACATCAAATACCTCCAAGTTTTTAGAGACTCTGAAATTGTAGTCAGAAAGGTACGTAATACTATACACTGCTTGTCAGGTCATTTAAAACATTATCAAACTTTAGTTCAAGATCTAACTGAGCATTTTATAGAATTTAATATTTCATCAATTCCCAGACTCCAAAATGCAAGTGCGGACCTTTTAGCCAATGTAGCTTCTAAGCTCATTCCTTCAGAAGATTTTAGTCTAGATAGATTCTCAATAGAATTAATTTTTAGACCTTCTATTCCTGATAACATCACAAATTGGAGAATATTCAATGTTGATCTTGATATCGTGAATTCCCTCACATCTGAAGGATCCTACTCCAATCAAATAATTGACGGAGACCAACATGATCGAGAATTGCAACAAGATAGCACTAACAATGCTATACCTAAGTCAGTGGTCAAGTTAGAAGACCTGTACGATTTGAAATATCGGTTGAAATGGTCTACCAATTCAAAACTCCAAAGTTCAACTTTGAATTACGAATTAATAAACCTAGGAACCGATGCCAAACCACAAAACATTAATCTAGGCCTCGGCCTAGCCCCTGAAGAAAAATCAGCATATATTCGTCTTTTGAGACAATATAAAAATGTTTTTTATTGGAACTATGATGAACTCAAAACATACGACACTTCCATGATCCAGCATACTATTCCAATGATCGATAATGAAAAACCTGTCCAACAAAAATTGAGAAAAATCCATCCCAATTTAGAAAATTAGATAAAGATTGAACTCAATAATTTATTGAAAGCCAAAATAATCTTTCCCATCAGACATTCCAAATGGGTTTCCAATATGGTACCTGTTAGAAAGAAAAACAGAGATATTAGAATTTGCATTGACTTTCGAAACCTTAACAAGGCCTGCCAAAAAGATAATTTTCCTTTACCACTTATGGAACAAATATTGTAGGTAGTGGCGGGCTCATAATTAATGTCTTTCTTGGATGGATTTTCAAGATACAATCAAGTGTTGGTACATCCTGATGATCAATTAAAAACCACATTTAGAACTAAATGGGGCACATACACATATTGAAAGATGCCATTTGGTTTGATTAATGCTGGTGCCGCATTTCAGAGAGCCATGGACATCAGATTCAAAGGTTTAGTCAATAAATTTGTAGTAATTTATTTGGATGATATAACCATGTATTCCAAGAAACAAAGCAACCATCTTAGAGATTTAAAACAAATCTTCCAACGTTGCTTAAGGTATGGAATTTCACTTAACCCGAAAAAATCTTTTTTCGCATTAAGTGAAGGGAAACTTCTAGGATTCATAGTGTCAAAATCTGGAATTCACATTGATTCCGACAGAATCAAAGAGATTTCTGAAATATCCCTACCTCACAACAAAAAAGCCATGTAATCTTTCCTTGGTCAGATCAACTTTGTAAAGAGATTTGTTCCAGATTTTTCAAGGATCGTGTCTCCTTTACAAGCCATGAGTAAAAAGAACTCAAATTTTAAATGGGGCCAAGATGAACACGAAGCATTCAACCTGATCAAACAAGCTATTATTAATGCTCCATCTTTAGAAACTCCAAATTTTTCAGAGCCTTTTGTTTTATATATATTTGCCTCAGATAGGTCATATACTGCAATACTCACTCAAGCGAATCAAGAAAAGGCGGAAGCCCCAATTTCTTTTTTCATTTCAAATTTACAAGGTGCTGAATTAAATTATTCAGATGTGGAGAAACACGCTTATGCTGTTTTTAAAGCAATCAAATATTTCAGACCTTTTCTACTCAAAACCCATACTAAAATTATAGTACCATTTCCAGCGGTAAGGAATGTTCTAGTACAGAAGGATGTGGGTGAGAAAAGGGCCAATTGGGTTACTGCCTTACAAGAATACGACATAGAAATCAAACCAACAAACATTGAAAAGGTCAAGGCTTTTGCAAAATGTTGGTTGGACCGTCGTGAATTTCTGAAAATCCATCTGCAGAGGTACAAATGTGCGAGGTAAGCCTAAACAATGCTGAGTCATTATACGCCGATATCATTTATTATCTTAAGAACATATATGCTCCTTCACACCTCGACCATACTAGGAAAAGAGCTCTAAGGTTGAAAGTCAAACAATATCAGCTCATAAATGATATTCTTTTTAGAATAAATTATGATTTTGTTCTCCTTAGATGTCTTGAGAAATCTGAAGTTGAAAAAGTTTTGTAGGAACTCCACGATGGGCCAGCAGGCAGACACTATGCTGGAGATGCTACTGCACATAAAATCTTGCACGTAGGTTATTACTGGCCCACATTATTCAAGGACTCGTACAGTTACATGAGGAAATGTCAAGTCTGCCAAACTACTGCTGGGAGACAAAAGAAGCCATCCTTGCACTACAGCCAGTTAACATTGAGCAACCTTTCAGTCAATGGGAATTGGACATAATAGGTGAGATCGTTCCTCACTCTTCTAAGCAGCATAGATATATCCTTACAGCAACAAATTGTTTTACTATGTGGGTAGAAGCAGTTCCACTCAAGATCGCTAATGCTGAAAATATCATTGAGTTCATAGATCAATTTATAATCAGCAGGTTTGGATTGCCTTCCGCTTTAATGTTTGATAATGTATCATACTTTTCTGGAAATGCAATGACTGAATTTGCACTTAAAAGAGGATTCAAACCTAAATATTCGGCCAATTATTACCCACAGGGAAATCGGTTAGCTGAGTCTACAAATAAAAACGTAATCAGGATTATCAAAAGAACAGTTGACCAAAATCATAAAAATTGGCATAAATCTTTAATATATGCTTTGTGGGTAGACTGAATAATGCAAAAAGCTTCCATTGGCACTTCTCCCTTTAATTTAGTTTATGGGAAAGAAGTGGTTCTTCCGACCCATTTAGCAATTCCCTCTTTGTCTTTAGTTTAATACATTGATGAAGTACCAACTTCTTCCCTACAACTAAGACAAATGGAAATAATCAAATTAGAAGAACAACGAGAACAGGCTAAGAAAACCCATGCTCATCGTCAAGCACTAGTAAAATCCTCTTTTGATTCAAACATAATGACCAGAAAAGATTTTCAGATAGGAGATGTAGTTTTAAAATGGGACAAGGCTCATGAAGAGAAAGGGAAACATACAAAATTTCAAAGAATGTGGCTTGGTCCTTTTCAAATTGTAGAAGTCATAGGTCCATCAACGTTTATATTACAAGATTTAGCAGGTAAAAGAGACTCTTTGCCTGTTAACACACAAATTCTCAAGAAATATTTTCCATAGAAGATTATTCTTCTATTTTGTAGAGTAATTGTTTTTCTTTTCATAATAAAACCCGTTGTGAATGGTTACATTAGGCATTTACGAATAAGATACCAATTCTCTTTCAGATTTTGATTTTTCACTTGTATAAATAGAAAATATTTTGGAAAATTGATTTTTATTATTGAAAGATATAGTTAAAGACTCTAACCTAGATATGATACTAGTTTCAACTTCATAAATTTTGATGAAAATATCCTTTAGTGAAGAAATTGTTTTATATCAGTGCAATGAAAGGTATCAATAACAAAATAAAGATTCTCTGTAGAACAACTATTTCCAAAAACTCTACTATTGTTGTCCAGAGCTATCTTAAGGAAACAATGACTTCCTCCCTGCTAAGGAAATCACAACTTTTAGAGGAAAAATCCAAGGATACACTTCATCTTGAAGAATGAGAGGTCTCATCATGAGCCGGCTTATCATAATCACAGATATTATAACTTGCTGACTTTGCCAAATACTGCATACCACAACAGGGCAATGACTCAAGATTGTTACAATCAAAAGGCAAGGGGTCTCATCACGAGCCAGCTTGTTCAGCAAAGTTATAAATCGAGTGAATGACTGTGTCATAAATTGGCTATCAAACCAAGACATTGTTCTTTAAGAATAAAAAGAAAATTAAAGAAATAAGTGTGGATGTGGATTCTTCTTTGAGAGTTGTAGGTTTCTTTAAGTAGGATACAGGATCATTGTTGGGTAACAGGTAACCCTGTCGAGGCTATGAACGCCTGCTACCAGCAGAGGCTCTACCTACGACAAATGAGCATATTTTAAAACTGGTTTATAGAGAAGACTTTGTTTTATCTTTACATACCAAGCAATGACTGATGTAAATACAAGGACTAACTTGAGTGAGAAAATAATCAAAGTTGAAAATAGCTGAAACAAAATGTCATTGACAGGTTAGAGCATAATGTACTTTATCTTTCCACAATAAAGTTTAATTTTCTGAAAAATGTACTATTTTGGAAGTTGAAAAAATTCAATAGAAACACAGAGATAACTGGTTCTTCCAAGTGAATCGCCAATTGTTGTGGCCACCAACAACCCCCCTCCTTATGAAGTGTTATTGCTAATGCTAAATAAGTGGGGACCCTTAGTAAAAAAATTGAAAAAAATGAATTAGTGTTATATTTCCTTTTAGATGAAACTTACAACATCATGGACTTAGGGAAATACCTTTGAAGAATCTAAAATACCTAAGTTTCATAATGAAGAAAGTAAATTCACTCCTTAAGAGAGATCGCATCACGCAAAAAATGATAGGATACCTTCTAAATGAGCCAAAATAATAAAAAACGCGAGATTGCGACGCGAAGCTCTATCACATCGCATGCATTAAGAAGCACTCATATTAAAAAACCTTAAAATTGTCGATATGTCATATCGCATATCGCACATCGCAAAAATCACACAAATTACACATAATGATTATAGCGATTAAGCGATCCGCGATCTTGCGATCCGTGATCTTGCGATATTGTGACCAAGCAACCTTGAGATAGAACAATGTGATGCAATTGTGGTAATGCGATACAACGATCTGCGATATCAGAAAGCAAAATCGCAAGACCTCTCCATCGCAGTTGGTTCTGGCTCATTGTTCGAGAAAACTTTTTTAGGCCAAGAACTGGTCATGCACTTTAATGTGAATTAATGAGTTTTTTCCAATTGTTAATGAAGTATGCTGTTGTGTTTTTCGAAGAACTAGTTCACGTAAGGTGGTGTGTTTTGCATATCTTCGGCATTTAAAGTTTTCTTGTCACTATTTTTATCATTATTTCCACCTCAATTGTAAACTGCAGGAACAAAGGACAAAGCATTATACAAGGTAGTATGCAGGAAACTATGAGGAGGAAAGACAATACTCCAATGTCCATTTCGAAAGGCACACCTAATCCACTTAAGGGAGAGAAAGAGACACAAAACTCTTCTGAGGCATCCATCACAAATTTCTCATATCTAGCCATGGTTGAATGGGTACTGAACGATGCTGATACTAGAAACAGACAGTTTAATGCTCAGGGTCAAGAGCTCACGGAATCACTATTTTTACAAATTTTGAGCTTTATACCCAGTAAGAGAAAAAGGTGCAAGAGGCGAAAAACGCATCAGGGAAGCCCGGATCAAGAAACAGAGGCAATTTCCTATGCGTGATTAGTGCTAAGAAAACTTGCTCGAAAAGGAAGGCTTCTAATTACTCAGTCGCCTGCAAGCCCCGAAAATTACAAGGAAGCAGTGATAGAAACAAACTGGAAACCTAAAGATAAAGAAAAAGCAGAAGCAATCCAAGGGTTAACCAAGTCGAAATGGGATTATTACCAGGCATACATGGTAAAGCCACATAGTCATTGGATGACTCTCAAGTATATCATCAATTTTGCTGAGAAGATAGTGCCAGCTCTTGCCGATTCTATTTTCTTAACTCAACCAAAGACGGAAGACAGTCATCCGACTCTACTCAGGCAAATACTAAATGCTTGCGACATTAAGGAGCAAATTTAGAAATAGTTAGATATTAGATTTAATTTTAGAAATAGTTTTTCTTAGAAAAAGGATGGTCATTTAAACCGAATCCTCAATTTCTGTAAATAAGTTATCTAGTTAGTAGTATTTAAACCCTTCTCATGCATTTAGAGAAGGGTCCAGAAATTTATCAAAAACTTGTCCTCAGAACATGCACTTTTGCACCCTCAGAGGAGGTTTTGATGAATGAATGGAACAGGGTTTATTTGATATTTGCATTTGATATCTACTACTGATGTTGCACTTCTGTATTCTTAGTGGATGTTAAATCAAGGAGAGATAAATCAATTGTTGCTTGAAGCTCATGAGTAGGACTAGTTATAAATGGTACTTTTATCTCTTAACTATTTCTGCTTATGCGTTAAAGTGATATTCAGTTTTCAGTTGTTTATACATTACAGCGTGGATGACTGAGTTATCATTTGGCACTTTTGTATGGTGATAACTATTTATTTATGCTTAGTGTATGAATAACTCATTTATGTGATAAGTTTTCACAACTGTTTCGTCTAACTTCTTATATGAAGTAGTTCATCTTTATTGAATTCTTTTCTTATAATAGTTGAATGATCTTTATTACGAGTTATTGTTTGAAATCTTTTTAGATCGCATAGAAGAAAGATCACACCTCGGGTTATCATAAATTTTGATGTTTTTCTGTTTATTAGAATACAATAGCATAGCATTAGATTAGAATTAGAACATAAGTATTCCATTTAGAACAGAAATACCCATCTTTCTCACACACACAGACTGAATTTGGAAACTGGTCCCATATCCCCAGTCGGACCCGCTATACCAAACGGATAAAGAGCTGCCAACCAAGGTCCGGACCGGGCGGGTATCCCCCTTGTTGTAGACCTGATTTTCTGGGCCTTCAACAATTATATAAGGATTTCACCATCATTCTAGCATAGTCTATTTTCTCCCCCCTATAGTTAGTAAACGGTTCCACTTATATAGATCTTAATCGTGATTAGCCTTCATTATACCTAGAAAATTTCTTGACTGTATCAAGGAAATAGTTAAGGTAGACCAAATCAATATTTATTTTAATCAACCTTGATTATTTTAATCAAATTTGTCAACTTGCATAAAATCTCGTCATAATATCTCACTTGTTTGGAGCTCCAATGTAAAGAGGGTGGTGGTAGCCTTCCAGATTGGTCCTTAACGCTGGAAGGAAGCATTGTAAGGTGTGTGGTGTATTTGGTTGCATATGAGTCCCAAAAACACCTTCATTGCAACTAGTTTATTCCTACAAGGAGCATACAAACAAATGAGAGATGTTAGTGAATAAAGATCGATTAACAAAACATTGAATACAATGAAAACAATGCATGAACAAAACTAAACTAAATAACAAAATACAAGTTGTGGAGAAAAATAAATCAGCAAAAGAATAGGAAAATGATGTTCTTTATTGATTGTTGGTGGTGGAAAAGTTACAATAAAAGTATCAAAAACACTTTAAGAGAGTTTATTGATAAGTGGTGCTCAATAGCTCTCATCAAGTGTATCCCCTTTTCAATCTCTTTTGCAAGATCTTTCTCTCTCAAAGAAGCATAAAAAACTGTCTATGATGGTGGAATTCTCCTCACAATGGTATGCTAGATTGCTTTGGAGCAATTTTTTTATTATAAAAATGCACAACTTCTTCTTATTTTTTTGTCTCCATGAACTTGTATTTGTATACATTTTGAACACTCCTCTCCTTTGGCTCATCAATCTCATTGTTTTCCTCATAAATGAGATGAGAGCTACCTCCCTCTTACCATTAAGGCTTCCTTAGGCTCAAGGATTGAATGGTAATCCCATCATGTCAAGAGGTGAAGCAAAACAAAGTTTACATCTTGAGGTGTTGACTGCAATTCTCACGACCATAAGGGATATCAAAGAAAAAGCTGCATTGTAGTGAATTTCTAGCTTTGGTTTACTTGCAAGGGTTGGCTTTTTAATTCAACCTTGAGGGAATTTTTTTATTTTTTATTTTCATGATGTTTCCAATTGAAATTATAACCCCTATACATGTTTTTCATTGAGTATGAGTTCCTTCTACTATGTACAAATGAGTGTACCATTTTCTCATAATAACAGTTTGAACCTGATGTGTGAAGTTAGGAGGAAGCATATAGCAAAAATATGTCACAATTTTTTGTTTTGATGATGAGTCTTGATAACTTCTTGAGAGATAGAGAAACCTGTTGGAGAGATGATTAGTGAAAGATCCTTGAATGAAAACTAAAAGAAAACTATGCTCTAAAGAAATGTTGATACAAAAGTGTTTATATGAGGTAGGCATATCCCATGCTCGTTATGATGAATATGACTAACTATCATAATCATATAGGAAAGGTCTTGTAAATTCAGCATCGATGTGACTAACATGCTAATGGCTAAAGAAGATAATTGATTTCTCCCTCAAGGGCATCTCTAGCAAATAGGATAAATTGGGGGCCTCCATACATCAAATATAAAGCATTATTGAATGAGGTGCAATGGGATGCATGGGTATTTGATTAAATGAGAGAATTTTAATGGTCATAAAGTATGATACTACCTAACATGAAAACATATGTCGGTGTTGAATGTCAGGGAGATCGATGACATCAATGGATAATAATGATTCCCATTGTGCCACCTGCAATTGTCCCAAAAAGGGTGGAGAAACCAAGGTATTTCTTCAATTTTGGAGTAGTAGTTTGGATGTCAACAAAAAAGAAGCGCAAACCACCTGAAAACATGATTTTAGGAAATCCTTTTGAAACTGAGGTTGGTGTTTTAATAGGATGGGTCCATAGACATGATAGCAAGAGTTGACAATGTGGGAGGGATATGGAAAACTTACTCGGGGTTGGACCATTAATGTGAGTGGTGGCAGTCAAAATAATATTGTTGAAGTGTATGCCCCTCGAGTTGGTAATACATCCAAGGGAAGTAAATGTCTGTTCTGATTTCTATGGTACGGTATGAGTAAATGGTGGTCAATGGTATGCGCATGAGATGGGTAAAGAAGTAAGCTCCAACCAGGGGTGACTAAGGATGACTGCTAGGTAACTAACACAAGAATATGGGTTAGAATCCTTTTCCTAACAAAATATTTTTACACTTGAAAAATTAATCTAAAAGTTGTTTACGATGTACAAACACAGAGATGGGTTCCCCAAGAAAATGATGGTCTGTGTGATGATGCAAGTCATATTTTTGCAGAGGTTGGGAGCCACATTAGTTGGTCCCAATATGAGGTGAATGAAATGGATGTGATGACATAGATGGTCTATTGCAATATGGATGAATGGTAGGAAAATTGAAAAACATGTTGGTGCATTCATTATGATTTGAAAAATAATAGTGGCTCAGGAGTAGTATGGTAAGTAGGAAGCAAAGAAGAGAGATATGAGACTAATCTTCAAGTCATGCGAATGAACTGGCTTCTAGTCTTGAGAAATAGATCATGGATACCAATAGTATTAGGTGACTATAAAATAGGATAATCCATGTGGATGAAGCTCTATGAACTGACATGGATGTTTACTATGTGCAAGTGATGGTAAATGTGGTTGAGATGACGGACCTTATGGTTTCTTTTAGAAAATAATGTCAATATGTGCATAGTTTCTAAGGAAAACTATCATGTTGAGTGAAGAATGATATCTTAATTGCCGATTTACTCTAAGGGGATGAGCTTAATCTAAATTTGATGATAAACGATACATTTAAATGCCAATACTCCAAGTGGAAACATCTTTATATAAAAATATTCAAACCAGGATGTACTGAACAAGATGTATCGAAAACACAGGAAGACGCATGTGAAGGGGGTCTCTAAAATGGGAACTAGGATTAAAAATGAAAGCTTTTGGTGAATTGAATAAAGGATACCATGAGGTAGATGAAGATTCCTTGATCTCAACATCACTGACAGTTTTGGGAAAGGAGATCATGGTTTCTCACAAGGGCCTCTAGAAAAATGGAAGAAATGGCGAAATATAAGGGCCATGGGGCTCAAATTTCTACCTTCTTTGTACTTACTAGTGTTGGCTTTGGTGTGGATTGAAATGATCATTTCATGTCATTATAGTCAACCACACTGCCCATGTTACGAGCGAGGAGAGATAGATTAGTCGTCATGAAATCCTCTTCATTATTTGAGTAGTCGAGGATAAGTGGCTCATATGTGATGGTCTATATGAACCTTTTTGGGAAGAAATACTTAAACCCTTGTGGGTGACTATATAAAATTCATGTGAGGCCGCATGGGAAAGGGATGCATAATCATGATGAGATCATGGCTAAGGGAGAAATACTTGTGGGTGGCACAACTATGGAAGATACATGTACAAGGTCATCTAGAAAACAACCTCATGGATTATGAAGAAAAAATAATGCAATGGGAGTGACTATAAGAGAAACAAGCGTGAGGCATTATTGTGCCTATATAGAAAAATAGGCATGATGTCTACATGGCTATTTGAGAAAGAATTGTGTTGGCTACCAAAGTTAGGAACTTTGGTAATTATGCCAAATTTTATGGTATTTTCTCTTTTTCTTTATCTCATGAGGGTCATTACAGGATGGTGTTATTGCCAAAGCATGATTAGCCTAATATATGTGTAGTAGTGGAAACTGATGTGCAAGCTGAAGCACAACTAGTCTAGAAGGGTTTGAGGAAGTTTCTACAAAACCCCTTGTTGAGGTCGTAGGATGAGTTCCTTTGCTTTATTATGAGCCGGTGGTGACATGCAAGGAAGGTTTTTGACATTAGGGGGATAGACCTAACATTCATTGCTAAGGTGGATGTTTACTTTGGGAAAGGGATAGTACCTTTTGGGGAGGTGTTGTTGACTAAGCTATCATATTGGAGGGTCAACACTGTAGGCTTGGGCTAACCAACATGACGAGGTAGATGACCTTGATGCAGATGGCATTTAGATAGTCTCAATTATGAAAATAACAATACAATCATTGGTAGTGATGATTATCCGCCTCTATGTGATGTGTTAGTGTCAGTATCTTCATCCATCTATCAGAGATCAAATCCTCTTGTTTCATTTCATATTAGGGGTCCTGCCCAATCATCTACATTCCATTAGGCACATGGATCATCTGACTAGAGTGGCTTTCCAAAAGTTTCCCTCATGTCATTTACCTGCTGGTTCATGTTGTTTTCTCATCAAAAAGCATATACAGTCCTCTTTTTGTATTGAAGGTTGTAAAAGTCCATTTAGGGTTTCATTAGTGTTTCATCAAAAAATGTTTCAAAGTGTCTAATAAGCAACCAGCAGACCATGAGGAGGTTTCAACATCAATAAATTTCATCACCAAGTGTTCGAAAATGTGTTTTTCCTCAAAACTCTATTTTGAGGAAAAAAATAGAGTATTTAGCTTTTATTGTACAAAATTCATGAAAAATTTGTAAATTCCTTCATCTGCACCTTGGTTTCTTTACTTAGCCCAAAAGCTCCAACACCTGCAAAACAAGCAGAGCTTAGGTCATTTGGTTCATCATAAAACTTAAAAGAAGTGAAAAAGTCCAAAAAACAGAGTTTAAAGATAAAGTCATTTGTAAAACATTATGAAAGTGGGTTTCATGAGCCAAAATTTCAAAATCTCTTTGTTTATAAGCTATTCCTTCATTGGATAAGCTCATTTGCAAAAGAAAAGCAAGACAAAGAAATTTTGGTGAGTGAGTGTAAAGTTTGGGTGAAAATCTCACTAGGTTTCTCAGCGCAGTGCACTGGGCAGGAGGAGCAGTGCATACAGCCAGCGCAGCGCACTGGGCCTCAGTATCCAATGTAAAATAACAAGAGCGAAGTGCATTGGTGAGGCACGATGCGTTAGGCATGATGCGTGGTGCACACAGCCAGAGAATCCAAACACTGCCCAAACTCACTCCAATCGCCCGAAATTGCATGGATTGATCTTGATACAAGTAGGTAGACCTTTCAAAGCTGTTTTCTATCCAAGTTTGATGATGGTTTTATGGTGTGTGTTTCATGGTGCTTGTTTAAAAAAATCAAACCCTATCTTTTAAAATACCTCAAAGAAACTTGCTGCTAGGGTTTCAATTCACTGTTTTGTCACCAAGTTCACTCCCTCATCCCATTTGTCCCTTGATTTCATTATTCCCTTAGTTCCCCTACCCATAAATTCACCAATCCCCTACCCCAAATTCCCTTTTCCAAAATATCAATTGTAAATCCCCAAAACCTAATCCTATAATCCCAAAACATCCCACATTTCCCTAACTAAAATCTATCCCAACAGTCCCTTAATTCTCCACTATTTTTCTGTCCCCTTACAGTCCCTCATTTCATTGTTTTCCCTTGGTGACAAAGGTCAAGCACATCATCAAAGGCAGTCTAAGACAGTTTGACATATCAACACCTATTTCTCCATGGCATCTGATCCTTCATATGATTATGAAGAGGAGATCTAAAGTGACTCACCTACAGAAGTACATGCACCCAAGAGGCCTCATAGAGGTGGCAGACATATTAGAGAAGAACCAACCACCCTTGCTGAATTGCAGTCCTGCCCACTTTCCATCTCTTGTTTCCAACATTAGTCGTGTTATGAATTTTGTGAGAAGGTTGCTAGCATTCAGTTTCATCATGAGTTGGCTTGTTTGTTTGTACTGCATTTACATGGTGATCACGCCACTCTAGCTAGTGTTACTTTCACATTAACACCAGAATCCATTTCATTAGCAACCGATATTCCCAACATTGGAGAGCCATGGAACAAGAGGTAGAAAATTGACCAGCAGTATTATGAACTGTACATTAAGCCTGGTTTCTTGAGGCAGCTTAAGAGAGTGTTTCCTTTTCAGTATATCAGTGATGAATATGCTCCTTTAATGAAATTTATCATGAAGTATTTCAATTGTGAGGGTCGGTTCTCCCGTTTGTATGCTTATCATATCAAGCGGCTCATGCATTTTACCCGGGTATGGATGATGAACATCCCTTACTTCACGTGCCGAAATATTGAAAGGATGACCACTCTGGTGTAGCACAAGATCCCTCAGTAGAAATTTAATAGTATTTATCATTTTTCTCTTATTAAAATTCTGGTTATTCATCGGCTTGGCTTGCAGGGCATCACTGGGATGATTTCATCTCTCATGAGTTTTTTAGAGCTTCTCAGGGACCTTTAGAGACTTTGCACGAGATAGGTTGACCTTCTTATCAGCATGAAGGTCATGAGACACACACTGCTACTGTGTTAGTATTCATCACTTATCAGAAGGGCACCAGGCAGTTGTTTGCAGCAGCAAAGCGAGTGTTATCTCCACCTAGGGTGGAAGGGGCCTCGCTTCTGACATCAGCACCATAGGTTCAGGACAAAGGAAAGAGGCCAATGTAGGATGAGGGGCCTTCAGGTGAGAGGGAATTTATTCTTATTGAGGATGATGATACAGACATGGGCCCGTAAAGTGCAAATCTTAGAGAGATCATCCAAGAGCAGCAGACAGAAATCAAAACCTTTTCCCTCAACTTGGAGAGGGCTAAGTGGATCATAAAATACTTGGATCAGAGGAATAAGCAGCTTGAATATCAACACACAATCATGGAGTTACAAAACATTTGGGAGAATTTCCAAGCTTCCCAAAGAAGGAGGGTGGAGTTCACTTCACTTGAGCAAGAGATCAACGCTGATCGGGAGTCTTGGCTCGAGAGAGTCACCATCCACTTAGAGAGACTTCTGGAGAAGGCCAACAAGGAGAAAGACTTGTTGAGACACATGGCATCTCATTACATGGTGCGGAACAAGGTTTGCAAGGCGCGAATAAGGAATTTAAAGGCAAAATTGAAGAAGGCTTCAAAGAGGTGAAAGGAGCATGATCAACTTCGGATATTAGCCGAGGCATCCTTGGCTCATCATAGCTCTTGATAAAGAAGTTCCAGCCCAAATTCCAAAAATTTTGGAGCAATTTTTGCACAAAAACAAAGTTTTCCTCCCTATGCGCCGTGCCACATGGCACTCGCTTTTGCTAGAGGGCTCCAAATCACAAAAACTTTGCATTTCTGGATTTGTTATGAAAATTTATGCTTGCCTACCTATGGCCGAGAAATTTGGGCAGGTTTTGAGCCCTCAAAGAGGTAAAACACACTCAAAAAATGCCACTTGAGTTGGAAGGTAGATGGATAGGCCTTTCTAACAAGCACACTTGGAGCTGATTTTGATATTAGGAAGGCCTCCAAAAGTGCAAACAAACAGGCACGGTGCATAGATAATCAAGCCCGGTGCATAGAGGAAAAATTGCTAGTTTGACCCAGTTTTGCTCTATTTTTCGCCCAGTTTCGCCTAGTTTGACTTTTTCACTTTCCTAATGGAAAATTTATGATGTAATTGATGAAAATTGATGGATCATTATGCAAATATGTCAGATTTTTACTTGTAGAGGTAGATTCATCAGTTTAGAGGTTGTTTGAAACTGAATGAATCAGTTTCCTTGTTTCTAGAGGCACGCTGTTATGTTGCCTAGATTCCAATTCTCAACTTAGGATCAGTTGGATCAGCTCCTAAACATGTGAGCTCGAACCCTAGAGGAAAGGATGAGTTATTTTGTCTATATTATGTTGTGTTTCAGTCATTAGCATGGTTGGACTCTTGAGAAAGCCTTGAGCTTCACTCATATCAGCATTTTGGCTAAGGAATTGATACCAGGGTTTGCAGTGCTCTTTGGGATCCCTATGGCATTTGTTTTGGTACAATGCTTTCTTATGTATTTGTGAATTTATTCATGTGTTATATGTATCATTTCTCTTTATTTCCTCTCAGCTAAACAAGCAAGAGTGTAAGTAGAATACATTGAAAAGTACAGTGCTCTACTTGAAGTTTGCTTTAGTCTTTTGATGTTTTCCACTGTTTGGAGAGGATCCATGGTTTCTCTTGCCCTCTTAAACTCCTCCTTAGTCTGATCTATCCACCTCACTTGATTTATAGTGCCAAATACAGTTTCCTTTCTTGCCCCATCAAAATCCCTGCAAGACTGAGCCTCATTCCCTACACCCAAAATCTGCCTTTCCCTTAGAGCCCACAAAAACATAATTTTATCCAATCAAACTCTTTGCACCTATACCTAGCCTAAGATCAGTAATAAAATTAGTCATCTCAAGCCTTTAGTGACCATAATTAGCTGAGATTGACCCGGAGAGAGCCCTCTCCTGACCTGGTAGGGCTAGCTACCAGGCTGAGCGTGGTTTGATGTGGACCTAGAATCGTACCTTTTTAGCCTAAGGTAAATCTAGGCTCTAACATGATGGAAGCCCCACATCAGATTATAGGGATTGAGTTAGTAGTGCTGAGAGGGTGTGATTAGGAACATTTTTTAACTTGGCAGGTATCCTTCATTAGTAGATGATAGTGCAGTTGTCATGAGTGGTGTGACATGAGGTTCAGAGCTTCCACTTTGGGAGCATGTAATCATTTTAGGGGTGACCCAGAGATGGGATTTCCCCCATGTGATGTTTGGGGATCCACAAGTATGTATGTATGTTTTCTTTATCTGTGTTGGGTGTGATTTATATGTTTTCCACGACTAGTCACACACACGGGGGGCTCATAGGGGGAGCGAGAGCCCCACTGTTCATTGTGCTAGGTGCAGCAGGGGGTCATAAGGGGGGCAAATCCATGCCCTATTGGGGGGTTTGTAGGGGGGTATCCCCCCTACATAGACTCTGGGGAAGCAGCCCAATTTTTTTTTTGGGCCCTATAATAGGTGGGTGGACGTACCTATGATTTTGTGCATGGGTTTTGCACATGATTTTGGGCATGATGATTTTCCACCCACGATATTTTGTAGATCCAGCCAAGGGAAATATGGGTATGTTCTAATCTAGGGTTAATGAACTGGTGTTTATGACTGCTTCAACATGTATATATATGCATTGTAACATTGACAGGAATATAATGAAAAACCAAACTTGTAGTCTTGGTTTTTGGATCCAGGGGAAAATATCTATGTATATTTGTTTTATGTTCTCGCCATTATATATTTTCTTTTTCTTAAGAATTCATTTGTAGGTAATTTATATACAGTGTTAAAGACTACATTTAGAATCAGAGTTTTTTGGCTTCAAGGGGATGTCATTACTGCTGAGGGGTTTTCTCAGGCCTATCATACATCCTTTTCAGTGGGAGATCCATAGGATAAATTCTTACGGTGAAAGAAGATGGTGAGCAGTGGAAAGATAGAGATCGAGGAATTTAATGGTCATATGGAGGATTTGTTGGTGGATAAATATCAATGGATTGTGGTAGATCTAGGTACTAAACTAATGACAATGTCAACAAATGATTGGGTGAAGTTAAATCAGAAGTAAAAGAGAAGAATACGATTGTGTATCTCATATTTAGTATTGTTTAATGTATCAGTGGAAGCTATGGTGAAGGATTTGTGGGTCAAGCTAGGGACTTTGTACCAATCTAAGTCTCTGGTGAACAAATTGTTTCTACAAAAAAATTTGCATAACTTAAAGATGAAGAATGGAGATTCGGTGATAGAGCTTCTGAACACCTTTAATATTGTGGTAAGCATGTTGTTATCTACTGATATAAAAATTTTAGATGAAGATAAGTCCATCAGTTTTCTTTGTTCTCTAGTAGATTAGTGGGATAGTCTGATTGTTGCTATAGGTAGAAATAAAACTACCTTTAATTTAGATGAAATAGTCTCATTCTTGTTGTCATAGAAGATGAGATGGAAAAATATGGAGAGCTAGAACATATATGCCTTGTCTGTATGAGGATGATCCTAGAATAGAAACAAAAATAAGTCCTCAAGTGGGAGATCCAAATCTAGAGGTAGATATAAATATCCAAGAAAACTTGTAAATGTGTGTTTGAAATGCAGAAAGGAAGGGCACTGCAAAAAGGATTGTAGATCTAAAGCTCCTCAGAAGGGAAAGGGATCTGATGATGCTCCATTTGTAGAGGTGAAAAACACCTCAAAATATGGTGTGGATGTGTACTTGGCTTCTTCTTCAAGTGCACGTGTAGATCATGAGGCATGGTTGATTGACTCGGGTGCATCCTTTCACTTCACTCCCCATAGGAAGTGGTTATGGAAGTATGAGAAATATGATGGTGGTGATGTGTTATTATGGGATGATAGGAAAGCGAAAATCATCAGACATGGAAAATCCAAGTTGAAGTTCCAAGGTGGAAGGATTATAGCACTTCTTTGTGTTCTTCATATTCCTACATTGGCCAAAAATCTGATTTTTGTAAGAAAGATGGATGATCCAGGTGTAAAAATAGTGTTGGAGAAAGATATATGGAAGATGGTTCAGGAAGCACTGGTATTGATGTAAGGATTTCGGATTGGAACTCTGTACAATTTTATGGGTAGAACTATTATTGATGGGTTCCATAGTTTTGGGGTTCCTGAAAGTGGAGCAAAAAGCCTAGTGGTCTTTGGAGAAAATACCATGTTATGGCATCAAGGCTTAGACATAGTGGAGATAAGGGCCTTCAAATACTACATGGTAATGGTATGGTAGAAGGTATGTATAATTTCTCTTTGAATTTCGATTTCTGTGAAAATTGTGTACATGGGAAGAAGAATCAGGTGAGCTTCCCCTCAGGTATTAAGAGGGCAAAAGGAGTATTAGAGCTTGTGCACAGTGATGTGTTTGGACCTGTGTCAGTTCCATCACTGCATAATTCTATGTACTATGTCTCCTTTATAGATGAATTCTCAAGGAATACATGGATATATTTCCTCAAGAAGAAATCTAAAGTCTTTGCAAGGATTAAAGAATTTAAGGCTCTGGTGGAAAATCAAATAGAGAATAATATTAAGGTGTTATGGACAAATCATGGTGGAGAGTTCTGCAAGAAAGAATTTGAAGACTTTTGTAAGAAGTGTGGTATAGAAGGATATAATACTACTCCATACACACCTCGGAAAAATGGATTTGCAGAAAGAATGAATAGGATGTTGATGGAAAAGGCCATAAGCATGGTCAATGGTGTCGAGTTAGGATAGGAATTCTGGGCAAAGGCAGTGGAGACTGCATGTTACCTGGTTAATAGATCACCTTCATCATTCTTGGAGGATAAGAATCCACATGAGGTATGGACTGGTAAGAAACCCTCTCTTTCACATCTGAGGATATTTGGCTATGATGCATATGTACATGTTCTAAAGGAGAAAAGACCCAATTTGGATAGTAAATCTAAAAGGTGCATCTTCATTGGGTATAAGGATGGTTTAAAAGGATATAAGCTTTGGAACCCAGAAACAAGGAAGGTTGTGTAAAACCAAGAAGTGGTGTTTAGAGAGGTGAAAGATGTTATTAAAGATGAAGTCCTACCAGAGGAACCTAAGAAGATATAGTTTGAGCTAAAGGAGGAAAAATTAGACTCTACAACAAAAGAAGAATCAAAAGAGGAAGAGCCACAAACTCTATCTTTGAGAAGATTAGTTCAAGAGAGAAGGTAGCCAGAAAGGTATAGTCCATCTGCTTTCTATTCAATTTTTCTCTATATATTATGGATGATGATCCCAAGAATGTCAGGGAGGTAGTAGATTTAGAGAATGGAAAACTTTGGAAAGAGGCCATGGTTGATGAAATGGCATCTTTGGACAAAAATGAGGCTTGGGATTTGGTGGAGTTTTCAGCTGGAAGGAAACCCATTGGAGGAAAATGGGTGTTTAAGAAGAAGAGGAATGTAGATGATCTAGATTTAAATAAGAACACAAAAATTTACAGATATGACCATAAATACAAAGATGCAACATAAATAATACTTCATTTCATTGATGTAAAATACTGAAATATGCTTACAAATAGAAACGAAAATAAACTAGCTCGGGCGATGGTAGCTTATCTCTGAGAAGAAATGTGGCGGCTACATGCCTCTGAACTATCTTACAATAAGGCTCGAAGGCCTATTTATTATTGAGAAATAATGGAAAACCTAAACATCCAAAAACCTAACCCTAGGAGATGAAACACCAAACTATGGGCCCTGTTTTGGGTAAATTGGTACATCACCTTCCCAGGGTTGTAACTTTGGCATACGATCTCCATTTGATGCACAAAATACCTCGTTAGAAAGATCTATTTGAGGACTACAACTTTGGAATGATAATCATCGGTCCATGGAACCATGTTTCTCCCACGTTTCCCAAAAAAACGTTATTTAGGGCATCAAAACAGCTTCAGAAGTTCAGGACCCGAAAAACTGCCAAAATTAGTAAATTGTGCTACAAATAAGGAAACTAAAAAAACTGAAAGAAACAATGGTGGAGGTCCAAGTGGAATAGGTGGGTGGCCACCAATATCCACCTAGATCATTCCTCCCCCCTTAGGAAGAAATGGTCCCCATTGCGTTGAGTTCCTCCATGAGATGAGGTAGCTTCTGGTAAACTTGGTCCCTAGTGAGCCACTTGCCCTGGTGAAGGAGTTGGCCTGCTTTGACAACTCGATATAGTTGGATCCTTTACTATTTGATGTTCTTACTCTATGTGTCAATGATCTGATCAGTTGTGACCTATGCCATGCAATCTAGATTTAACTCTGTAGGTGTGAGTTGTTCTGCAATGTTTGATGTGTCTAGCAGTGGTGGGAAGTATGGTCAAAGGTGGTCCACGTTGAACACTGGGTGCAGGCCAAGGAATGGGGGAATGTTAAGCTCAAATAAATTATCTCCCATAGTCTTGGTAATGGTGTACAGACCATATCTACAGTGGTTTGAGTTTCTGATAGCCTCTGGTAAGGCATTCTTTTTGCAAATGCAACCAGACTTTATCGCCCACCTGAAACCTATTTGGCACCCAATGTTCATCATGTCGCTACTTGTATTTGGCATTTTATTTCTCTAGAATGTCATGTACCTTTTGGTGGATATGTTTGATTTTTTCAATGAATTTTTTTACCTTATCGATTTCAGATTGGACATGAGCCAAATCTGCCTGAGTAGCTGTAAATGGCATGGCCACATCAATGCGACATAGTGGCTGGAATCCCAAGCCCACCTAAAAGGATTTGTGGCCATTTGAGATGTGGAGATCCCAATTATAGTTTTTTTGGACATAGGGGAGGTTGTCATCCCATGTGCATGGATTCTTTGAGTTGTACATGCACATAATGTGTACAATCATCCTGTTGATGACCTTTGTTTGGCCATCAGTTTAGGGATGGAAAGTTGTCGACTTAGTGAGCTTGGTGTCCAGCATCGACTAGAGACTGGACCAAAATGCACTAAGGAACCTATTGTCTTGATCTGAGATGATATATTGTGGGATCCCAAAGTGTACCCATACTCATAAAAGGAAGAGTTTAGCAGTGGCTTTTGCTATGATGTTATTCTTGCAGGCCGCCATAATGGCCATCTTCGATAATCTCTCGACGACCACAAAAACACAGTCATTCCAATGCTTAGTAGAAGGAAGGCCTAACATGTAATCCATGGAGACGGATTCCCAAGGTTGAATATGGGTAGGCAACAAAGTATAGAGGCATTGCTTCTTGATGGTTGGTTTGGCAATGGCGTAGGCAGTGTAGGATCTGATGTACTTCCCGCTATCCTCTCAAAGATTCATCCAGCATAAATAATTTTGCAGTACTGCCACAGTTTTCTCGACCATGAAATGCCCAACAGCCCAACTATAGTGTGCTTCCCAAATCATCTTAGCACGCTCACTTAAAGGAACACAAAGGTGACCTAGGTGGCATAACAGGGCATCCTAGAGGTGAAAATCTGGAACATGCTGACCCTCCAAGAGTGACTGGTATGTGTGGCCAAATTTTGGGTTGCTTTTGTAGAGAAGTGGCCAATCAAAAGTCTCGCGTCGACAAGAGTTGAGCATGGTGGTTAATGCCATGATCGGTGGTTGGCTAAGGAAATCTGTAACATTATTCATGTTTCCCTTCTTATATTTCATATTCAAATGGAACTATTGCAGGTATGTGGACCACTTCTAATGGCGATCATTCTGCAACTTCCCTTGCATCCGTATGAGTAGCAAGGGCTAGTGGTCTATGTGGATGATCGTTTCCTTCTCCAAAATGTAATGCTTCCATTGTCGGCATGCTTACATAATGGAATACATCTCTTTGTCATAAGTGGGATACTTCTGAACTATGTCTGAAAGTGTCTCACTATGATATTCCACTGGATGCTCGTGTTGAGTAAGGACTGCCCCAATAGCATAGTCATAGGCATATGTCTCAACCTCAAATGGATGTTATAGGTCTGGTAATGCGAGCATTGGTGCCGAGCAGAGGCAATGTTTCAACTCTCTAAATGCCTTCTGTTGAGATTCAGATCAAAAGAATTTTTCTTTCACTCCTCCGATGGTGACTTGACTCAAGGGCCAAGTGATATGAGAGAATCCCAATGTGAACCTATGGTAGAAAATGGCAAGACCCAGAAATATGCAAAGCTCTATCAAAGTGGTTAGAGCTCACCAATCCCAAATGACTTGGATCTTGTTTGGATCCACATACACCCCCCATTAATCAATAATGCATCCCAGATACTGAACTTGGGTCATGCCAAAAGTGAATTTCTCCAAATTGTCACATAGCTTGTGTTGCCACAGTGTTTGGAGAACCTATCGGATGTGATGGAGGTGCTCTTCCCAAATTTGGTTGAAGATCAAGATGTCATCCAAGTAGACCACTACAAATGAGTTCGTGAATGGCCACAAGATGTCATCCATTAGCCTCATGAAGGTTTCAGGATCATTTGTCAACCCGAAAGGCATAACCAACCATTTGAAAAGGCCCTCCTTGGCTTTGAAGGCAGTCTTCCACACATCGGAGGGCTTGATTGGTACTTGGTGATATCCTTACTTCAAGTCGATCTTGCTGAAATATTTCCCCCCTTCAGTTGATCTAGAAGGTCATCAATTCATGGGATTGGCTACCTATTCTAGACAATGATCTTGTTGAGCACCCGATAGTCAATAAAGAGTCTCCAAGTCCTATCCTTCTTCTGTACCAGCATGATCAGGCTCCCATAGGGTGATGAACTTGGTCAGATGTGACCTTTCTACAATGGTTCCTAAATATGCCTCTTAATTTTGTCATTCCCAAGAACGGAGCACCAATAGATTGGTCCATTGGCAGTGGTGCACCTGGGGTTAGATCAATGGAGTGCTTGACTTGGCAATGCAGAGGCACCCTTGCGGGGGAGGTGAAGATGTTTTCAAACTCCTCCACGACCTTGTTCATTTGTTGTTGCCGTGTAGAGGGGCCCTGTCTCGAGGTCGTGGCCACCATCTTCTTCTTTCCTTAACGGTGTATCATCAAGAAAAAAATCCTGATTTTGGAAATAAGCTTACTACATTGTTTTGCAGTAACCAAAGAGATGGTGGTAGGCGGTGCTACCTCTGGTATCTTGTACAACGTATTTCCCAAAGTAAAAATAACAACACGAGGCCTAGACTCATACACAACATTTCGCTTCCACAAGTATGGTTTGCCTAATAATACATCATAAACATCAAGGGGAGTGACGTCACACAATATGTCATCTATCAAGGACTTGATGTTATTTGGAAGGGGACACTGTTGGCTCACGCGAAGATCCTATCCTTGGTGAATCCACCCGATGGTGTACAGTTGTGGATGTGTTGTGGTCGGTAAGCCCAAACACTTCATGACCTCTGCCGAAATGAGGTTCTTTTGGCTCTCGTTTTTGACAATGAACTGTAGTGGGGAACCCTTTGACCACATTTGGGAGTGGAAGAGGCGCTCCTCCTCTAGATCTTTGGGTTCCTTCTTCTGGATCTTTGTGGTGGCAATGATGGCGTTGGGCTCTGCATAAATAATACACTTCCCTTTGTCATTTTCCTTATTGGGTTCTGACTCAGAGTCATAACATGCATCTGATTCTAAAGACGTTAGCTCAACCACTAGAGACTGTTTGGCCCGACACTCACTTGTGTTGTGAGTGGAGCTCTTATGTAACTCACACCACTTTCTCTTGTCCTTCTTCGACTTCGTAGTGTTGTTCTTTACTTGCAGCTTTGGTGGGTTGTCCTGGGCCACCCTGCCTTGGCTTTGTCATTTTTTTAGCAGTTTGGGGACACCTTTCCCTTGCTTCAGATTCACAAATCCAAAGTCTTGCTTATTCTGTTTAAACTTCTGCTTGATCTTGACAATGTATTGGTACGTCGTGTCGAGCAAGGAGATGTCCAGGAACTCCATCTCATCCTAGATGTACCTGTGTAGGTATCCATGGTATTTGAGTACAAAATGCAACTCAGAATCCTTGATACCCAACTTTGTGTGAAGGGTATGAAAAATATTGGTAAAATCTGGCACATCTTTGTCCCTTCCTTGCCGCAGCGTGGTCCACTTTATGTATTTATCCTCATAGCTTTTGGCAGGGTAGTACTGCTCCTTGATGGCATTTCAGATTGAATTCCAAGTGGTTGTGGCTGGAAACAGTGATGTCATACTTTCATCCTTCTGCTCGCAGTAGGTTTCCCACCAGTCCTTGACATGGGGGGCGGATTTGAGAAGAGCGAAAGTAATATTTTCTTGACCAGAAAAATGATGGACAGAAAAATGCCCTTCTAGCAGATTTAACCATTTATCTACAGCGTTTGAATCTATCTGACCCTCAAATATGGGAATTTCAAAGTTAACTTGTACTTTAAAGGGTGTGGCACTTCCAAAATAGCTGCTGGAAGTAGATGTGTCACCCCTGGGTAGCCACTAAAGGGTCTAGGTAAAGTTGTCTATCATTGCGTTCCTTTATCGCTTGAGGGCCTCTTCAAGAAATATTTTGATAGGATCTCCTGCCCCCTCATATTTATTTTCATCTGCCATGGGAGGCCATCAAGATTTCTGGGGCTGGTCTTGCAAAGGTTCGACCAGTTCAAGCCATAATTCCTTATACCCCAACCTTGTTGGTGACATGCAAAGAAAAACAGAGAAAGAGAAGACTGCTATGATACCACTGACCCAGATTTAAACAGGAATGAAAAAAATTATATATATGACCATAAATACAAAGATGCAATAGAAATAATACTTCATTTCATAGATGTAAAATGCTGAAATACGCTTACAAATAGAAACAGAAATAAACTAGCTCGGGCGACGGTAGCTTATCTCTGAGAAGAGAAGTGGCAGCTACATGCCTCTGAACTGTCTTATGATGAGGCTTGAAGGCTTATTTATTGTTGAGAAATAATTAAAAACCATAAGCATCCAAAAGCCTAACCCTAGGAGATGAAGCGCCAAACTATGGACCCCATTTTGGGTAAATTGGTACATCAACTTCCCGAGGTAGTAACTTTGGCATATGATCTATGTTTGACGCGCACAATACCTCGTTAGAAATATCTTCCCAAGGACTACAACTTTGGGATGAGAAACATTAGTCCATGGACCCATGTTGCTCCCATTTTTCCCAAGAAATGTCGTTTAGGGCCTCAAAACGGCTTTGGAAGTTCAGGACCTAAAAAACTACCAAAAATAGTAAAATGTGCTACATATAAGGAAACTGAAAAAACTTAAAAAAACAATGGTGGATTTCCAAGTGGAATAGGCGGGTGGCCACCAATCTCCACCTAGATTAGTAAAAGGCAAGGTGGAGAAATACAAAGCTCAGTTAGTAGAAAATTGTTATTCCCAGGTGCCAAGAATTGATTTTGGTGATATTTTTTCCTCTTGTTTCCAAGTTAGCTTCTATTAGATTAATTTTATCATTTGTTGTTGACTTTTATTTTGAGGTAGAACAAATGGATGTGAAGACAACATTTCTTCACAAGAATTTGGAAGAAGAGTTCTACATGAAGAAACCTGATGACTTTGCGGTGAAGGGTAAGAAAGAACTAATATCAGGTTAAAAAAGTCTCTGTGTGGGTTAAAACAATCACCAAGGATGTGGTATCAAATTCATATATATGGGGACTTGGATTCACCAAAAGAAAAGTGGATCATTGTGTGCATTTTAAGTAATTGGTGACCATGCTATTTATTTGGTCTTGTATGTGGATAATATCTTGTTGAGTGGAAATGAAAAAGAAATCATCTAGGATTTGAAGACCTAATTGTCCTCCAAATTCGACATGAAGGATCTTGGTCTTGAAAACTATATTTTGGGCATGGAAATTAAGTGAGATCAGGAAAAAAGGAAGTGCTGGTTAATCCAGAGGAAGTATGTCTAGACAATATTGCAAAGGTTTAATATGAAGGATAGTAAAATAGTGTAGGTTCATATTCTTGTAGATGTAAAGTTATCTATTGAACAGTGTCCCAAGACAAAAGAAGAGGAAGAAGACATGTCCCGTGTTCCATATGGAAGTGCAGTCGGTAGCTTGATGTATGCAATGGTATGTACTGGACTAGACATTACACATACAGTGGGAGTATTGGGTAGCTTTATGTCGAAACCAGGGAAGGAGCATTGGACAACAATGAAGCGGGTTTTTACATATTTGTGTGGCACCAATGATTATAGTCTGTGCTACCAAGGAAGACCAAGATTGGACAAAGTGTTGAATATTAATGGCTTTGTTGACGTAGCATGAGTTGGTGATTTGGACCAGAGAAGATCTACAAGTGGGTATGTATTTAACCTATTTGGAGGAATGGTCAGTTGGATGAGCAAGAGATAGTCTGTAGTGTCACTTTCAACTATAGAGACATAATACATGGCAGCCACTCATGCAATCAATGAAGCAGTTTGGTTATAGAGATTATGTTCAAGTATGGGGTTAGTATAGAAATCTATAAGGATAAATTGTGACAACCAAAGCAAAATTTTCTTGGAAAATAACCTAGCTTATCATTCGAAGACAAATCACATTGATGTTTAGTATCACTTTGTGAGGGATATGGCATAGGAGTAAAAGGTGTTGGTAAAGGTGGACACTTTGAAGAATGTTGCAAATGCATTGATGAAGTTTGTGATCACTAAGAAGTTTTCTTGGTGTAGAGAAACAATGTGCATTTCATGGTTTGACCAATGACTAAGCTCTATTATGACCCCCTATGTGGAAAAGAAAACAAGAAGTGGAAGAATGTTGGGTGTGTGTTATATTCTTTCCATGAATCTATAATAGGTGGGTGAGCCTACCTATTTTTTGTACCCTATAATAGGTGGGCAAACCTACCTATGGTTTTTTGCATTTTTTTTGCACATGGTTTTGGGCATGATGGTTTTGTACCCATGGTATTTTGTAGATCTAGTCAAGGGAACTATGATTATGTTCTAATTCATGGTTAATGGATTGGGGTTTATCAATTCTTTGACACACACACACACACACACACACACACATACACACACATATATATATAGTAACATTGAAAGGAATATAATGAAAAATCAATCTCGTAGTCCGGGTCTTGGGATCGAGGGGAAAATATCTATGTATATTGGTTTTATGTTGTCACAATTGTATATTTTCTGCTTTTAAGAATTTTTTTCTAGGTAATTTTTATACATGGTTAAAACCTATAATTCGCTTTTCACATTTTGTGCTTTATGTGATACTTATGATGTACTAGGAATTGCCTTTTTATATGTTTCACTATAGGTATGGGTCCTCATGAGTGCCCCAAGGGAAAATTAGTTGGAGTAGATGGTGACCACATGTTGGCTAATGGGGGAGGTGTAGTAAATAGTAGCATCGTCGAACAAAGGGTGGTGCAGAGGATGGCATAACACAAGGCACAACTAGAAATAGGTCCTCCTTGGGATAGAGTAGAGGTGGTGGAACTTTGGTTGTAGTCTAGAGGTTGTGATCCCATGCTGAGGTTACCAATCAAAGGGAGCTAGATTTGTGTCAATGACTGACTCAATTTTTGATGGACTTGCTTGAGGTAGGATGGGATATGCGAGGAGAGGGCGTCATTGAGTGGATGATGACTCCTAGTAGGGCTTGTGTAACAACCCTTGGTTAAAGTTCATGTAATAAAGTTAATAAAGCAAAAATAGACCAAGGTCATGGGACAAGTATTCCAAATTGGATGTTGGGAAAAACATCCTAGTGGGTGTTCATTTGGTTTATTATGGCTAAGGAAATCGAAAAGGCATTGGAAAAGGAAAAGAGGCATTAATTGGAATTTTATTTATGAAAATAAAGGAAAATAGGAGAAAAGGGGGATGAAAGCTCATAGATTTGCATGTGAGGAAATTTGAATGAAAATAGAGGAAATTGAAGAAAATAGAGGCATCAATAATAAAAAGGATTATGGGGATCAGTTCACAACTTTTGTCAGTTTAGTTTTTTGTTAGGTTTAGGTTGGAGCTCTCTCTACTCTCTCATACTATTGCACACATAGAGAATTCTTGGAGCACTTTAGCATTGGAGAAAGGAAAGCAAAGGAAGGACAATAAGGCAAAGGAAAGCAAGGGACAAGCAAGGAAAAGTTGGATCAAGTAGCTTCAACAAGAATACTTGAACATAATAGGTTGCGTGTATGATTTCTTAGATATTTTTTGAATGCATGGTACATTCATGTGTCTATTTAGTTCTCTTGTTGTGATTGGCATGGGTTTTTCTACGTGTAACAATGCTTTCAGCCTTTCCATTCCATTTTTGGATAGCCATGGTGTGATGGTGTGCTTTTATTTGGTTGATATGTCAATTTCTAGATGGTTTTGGAACTAGGTGAGGTGGTTTTAGGAAATATCACATAGGGCCTAGCAATCCCTTAACCAGTTTGGGCAGGATTACAGTAAAGCCTAAGGGTGGAGATGGGAAAATTCGTCAAGGTATTAGTGAGTAATTCTAAGGCATCCAAGCTATTTTTGGGCCTAGTAATCCCTTGACTAGTTTTGGATGGATTGTGGTAAAGCTTGAGGGTGGAGGTGGTTCAATCTTTAGAAATCCCTAGTTGTTTATGTATTGGTTTACTTAGTGATATCTTGACCATTTTTGGCGAGATTACAGGAGCATGAGGGTGGAGGTGGTTTAATCTCTAGGAAGCCCTGGTTTTTTTTTTTTTATCTTGAGTACCACATTCATGCTTGGAATAGGGCACGAGGTTGATAGGCTGATAGGCTGAAAGAAATATTTGGTTTAGCTCAATCTATGGATCGGTGGTATGTGGAAGTCCCTGACTTGGTTGGTATTTGCATGTGTTAATAAGAGCTCTTTTCCTCTTGTATTTAATGATTACTTTTACTTTCTATTATGTGGATTTGATGGTTATTCTATCATCATTATTATTCTAGTTGTATGTTGGTTATAAGCATCATTCCATAAAAGGTTCTAAATATGACTCATGATATGTTTGATTTGTTAATGAATGGTTAATGAATGCATGGGATAAAAAATGTTATCAAGGTTGTTTTGAGAGGGAATTAGACCTTCTTGATGATTCCTATATAAGTATTAGACCCCTATATTTAGATATGTATTCATGACTTGTGATTACATGTTCTCAATACATTTGATGAAATGGCTATCATGGTTAGGCCTGGTTATGTCAAGTTTTGATAATAAAAAAATTGTATGAATTCCTTTGTCCTAATGTCATTTATCATTCTAGAAAGTATCATTGAGTTTTGGGTAGTGCTCTGGAGGCTAACCTGGAATTTAGGATCAAAATTGGGGATTGCACCCTATGAACTAAAGATTTTAGGTCACAACTACTATATAGTAGGCTTGCGCATCTGGTTGGAGGCCCTCAACCATATGAAGGCCTTTTCATGCATGTGGTTGGGAGCCCGAGTCACTAAAAAAACATTCAAACTCATGGATTGGGAACTAGGAGTGGTTATTTGGCTCCTAGGTGTCTTGTAGTCCCTGAGGAAGGTCAGTATGGTTCCAACTTATCGATTTTGCTTCCTTAAATGTAATTAGGAGGTTTATTCAAGCCATAGTATCCCTCAGCACATGTTTAGCCTGACAGGCTTATGAAAGTGGCTAAATGTGGGAGGAGAGTGTTGCAGATTGGTATTAGAGTTAGGTTTCATTCTCTTTGGGTGTTATCTGATTCTAGAGTGGTATGAGAGCATGGTTCAATACTTGGAATGGATAGGCAAATTGTGTGTGTCATGCATGCATGTCTATGTACATATGATTTGTATGCATGCATTGTCATTATTATGGTTTTCGTGCATGAGATCATGGTATCCAATTAGTATTATCATGCATGATGTCAATATATTGATATGATTATGTATATACATGTATCATGCTAATTTGGACTAACCTTTCAGACAAAATCTCCTCCCCTAAACTTCAATGAGGTATGTTTATTATGCTTATATTTGGTTTATCTAACATGGTATATTTGTAAGAGGAAGAGAATTAGATATGAGTAGAAAAATGGTTGATTAAAGTTTACGATACTCTCCTTACAGATCATATGAGTACCACATAGATGAATACTCTTCAGACATAGCAAATACATTAAGAAGTTTAATGATAGAAATCATAATTTTCAAAGTATATAATGACAAGATCATTCAATCATAGGAAAAACTTGCTAGGGAAAAGGTCAAAGCAATTATCCTTTAGAGTTTGTCATAATTTCAGAGACATGGAAATCCACATATTAGTTATGGATAGGAGGACAGGAGTAATGGGGCATATGGTAGCAGGTCTCATGTTGGGCACAAGTTAGATAGGGAATACAAAGTAAAACATGGTAGTTTCTTGGATACACCTAATAGGAGAGGTAGTGGATATCGTTTCTACTCTGGTTCTAGTTTAGACAGGTATCATAGTCATCATCTCTATCATCCTCATCGAAGGAGTAATAGGGCATATTTTCTGGATGAGTTTAAGAAATCCAAGACACATACATTCAATAGAGAGTTGAAGAAATTGGAAAATGCAAAGGCATGGTTACTTCGGATGAAGAAGTCATTTGAGTTGCATGACTATATAGAGAAAATGAAGGCTAGGATAGCTATTTTTAGAATCAAAGGGAAAGAAAAAATTTGGTTGGAAGATGTGAAGCATGTCAGAGACATCAAGATAGAGGCATTGATTCATTATGAATTCAAGATATTCTTCAAGAAGTATTTGTTAGAAATGTATTATGTTGGAAAAGCTAAGGAGTTCTATGAGTCAAAGATGGGGTCAGTGAGAAATGAGTAGTACATGACTAAGTTCCTAGAGTTATTGTGGTATGTGTTGTATCTTAAGGATGAGAAGATAATAGTTCAAATATTTTCTAGTGGACTTCCATTAGCATTCAAAGATCAGATTAAGTATGATGAGCCTCAGTCATTGGAAGAAGTCATTGGAATGTTGACACACTAGTATGAGCAATCAGAGTGCGAGATTGAGTCTAACAAGGTTGGGAAGGGAATGAAAAGACTAAAGGTAATTTTCCACCGAAGCAAACAAGACCTCAGTATGTAGGTGAGGAAGAGAATGTTGATCCTTACAATAAGTTTAATGCATTAGATAAGGGACATGGACATCATCCTATAGATTAGTAGAATAGAGGTGATGGTAGGAGACATTTGCAATGTTGGACATGTGGGAAGGATCATCTCAATAAGAATGTTTCAATGCATCAGGGTGGTAGGCCTCATATCTATCATGGTCAGAAGGCACAAATAATTGTAGATGTTGGACAAAGCATTCCTCGGATCTATGCAGCATTTGATAACAAGTAGGAAGATCCCCAAGAATCCATTATTGAGATGGAAGGTAAGCTCTATGGTCAAGTTGTTTCTATTTTTATTGACCCTGGATCTAATTATAGTTAGGTTAATCCTAACCTAGTGGATAATTGTGGTCTAAGAAAAGAAGTGCGTTAGAGTCTTGGTTGGTGTAGTTGGTTATAGGTACTAAGAAAAGAGTTCATTATTGCATAAGAGATTGTGCATTCGAGTTGAATGATATCCCTACATCATTGCATCTAAATGTGCTTACATTGGGTTCATATAGTATGCTTCTGGATATGGATTGGTTGTACCTTCACAAGACTAAGGTGGATTGTTATGAAAAGGCTTCTGAGTGCTTGGATGACAATGGAGAACAAACAATATTTTAGGGTAAGAAGATACCTAGATCAGTGAGAATGGTTACAACTATGCAGGAAAAGTGCAGTTGTAGGGAAGGGTGTGTATTATTTGTAGTGAATATTTCCAGTCATAAAGGTAAGGATGCTGAAAATGCAGAAGTATTGAAGAGGTACATGGATTTGTAGTAGTTTCAGGATGTATTTACAGCAGAGATTTCAAAGTTTCCACCTCACAGGGAAGTGGACTTTTCTATTAAGTTGGTACTAGGAGCAACACCAACATCAAAGACACCTTACAGGATGAGCACTCCAGAGCTAGCGAAATTGAAGTTGTAGCTAAAGGAAATGCTTGAGAAGGGATAAATTAGGCCAAGTGTGTCACCTTGGGGTGCACCAATATTGTTTCTGAAGAAGAAGGATGGTACCCTCAGGTTGTGTATTAATTAAAGGAAATTAAAAAGGTAACCATCAAGAACAAGTATTCATTGTGGAGGATCGATGTCTTGTTTGAGCATTTGAAGGGAGCAACAATGTTCTCAAAGATTGATTTGAGATCAAAATATCATTAGGTACACATCAAAGAAGAGGAAATCTATAAGAATAATTGCTGGACTAGGTATGGGAATTATGATTTTGTTGTGGTTCCTTTTGGTTTAACTAATGCTCCAACTACTTTATTATGTTTGATGAATAGCGTGTTTCATCCTTATCTATACATGTTGGGCAGGGAATCCTCCCATAGCATGTTTTGGGGCTCAAAGCCCAAGTTTTGGTCAAATGTATTGTAAGACTCCGTGAATTACAAACGTAGAGCACGAAGTACAGGCTGAGTCATAGGGTTGTCTGCCCTAAGTATTGTAAAATAATGTAATGTCATGTCGGTCTACCCATGGTTCGCGGACCATGGGATTGTATAAATAGAGAGGGGCTCTAAGTTGTAAAAGCAACGAAGGAGGGAATTAGGGAGATAGATGAATACAAATGGTTCGAGCTAGAGTAAGAGTCTAAGTTTATTGGATCATAGTAGTAGGAATAGGTTCTGCAACTGAGTGCGCAGAGGCCTAGTAGAGTCTGTAGCTGAGTGTGTGGACCCCTGTAGTTGAGTGCATAGGGCGATGTCGAGTCTATAATATTGAATGAAGAATAATAAAGAGAAGTTGATTCCAATTTCTATGCATCTGCTTGTATATTACCTTCATTACATTTAGACTATTTTTTTATCATGTGCACTTATATGATTGCTAGATATACTACTAATTTATCATCAGTATTACACAAATAAGTTAAGTAATCAGGTAATAATAGGTTAAATAGTAAGGACCTTGGGTATAATACGTATCGCGTCCCAAGTAACACAGTGAAGAGGTAGCATCGCAGGTTGCGAGGGACTAATAGGTGCATGTAGTGACATATGCATAAGGTCAAATCGTGAACTGCCAGAATCTCATCAAACATCCCAAGGGTGCGAAAACTTGGTTCTAGCACCCTCGCATGCTACTTCGGGTGAGACCTCAATCTGCGTTGCGTGGACTATTGTTGAAAGGGCTAGTAGTACTGGGATTTGCTTTGTTAAATCACCTTTGAACCTCGGTCTGGCCCATACAAGCCAAAAAATGGTTTTGTTGTCGGGACCAGGATCTGCATAAGGGATGTCTGATGTCGTGCCACTAGAATCCAACAAAGAAAGAAATTGAAGAGTGGTTGGACAAGAAGATTCACGATTTCGCGGCGCAAGAAAACAAAAATCTGTGAGTATCTAAGGAACAATGGCTGGAGCACTACTTGTATACGCAAATCCATAAAATTTTCTTTACATCCTTTCCTTCTGAGTTGTATGAGTGGATTGCGAAGCTAGCAGATAGTCAGGGAAGGTGTAGTCTTGACAAACCAATCGTGTGGACTCCGGAATTAGTGTGAAAACTAGAAGCTTCAGGAGATAATATCACACGAGTTGTGGACCATTGGCTCAACCAAATTATAGGAGGATTTATCACTGAGTTCGCGATAGATATGATCGTCAACTACAGTGAGGCAGAGCGATGTTTCCTCAAGGGACCCCGAGGTAAGTATATTAAATCTTTGAACACTTGGATTAAGATGCTATTGTGTGAAAAGCGAGTTATGTGAATAAATTAATGTTTGGGACTATGCGAAGTGGGAAGATCTACAGAAGCAGAAGTAGTGAATAATTGGAAACCAGTCCCTTAATTTCCCCCTCGTGGGAAAGTGAGGAGGAGCTCATGAAAGTATCTCCGAGAAGCGTAGCTAGTCTGATAAGGAAGCACATTCCGTGTTTACCACCTCCACCTACACCACCACCCGTCTCACCATCCCCACCTCCATCTCCACCCACCCAACCTCTGCCACCACGACAGTCTAGTATTGTGAGTGTGATCAAACTACCGGTACTCAAAGGAGTAGGGAATGAAGATCTAGACCAATTCTAGTTCTTGGTAAGAGCAATATCGGAGGCATAAGGCGTCGTGGATGACAATATCAGGAAGGCTATGGTAGTGAGCGCGTTGCAGGATCTCACATTAACATGGTACATCAAGCATTCTAATGACCATCCAAACGCAAGAATCATAGAAATCCAGGTCACACTAAACAAGGAATTTAGTAGGCTAAAGTCAAAAACACAATTAATCATTGGGTTTAAGGAGATCACGATGCTCCCGGGCGAGACCCCCTAGGATATGGACTAAATACTGAAGGGTATGATTCGCGAAGCCAACATGACATTAACATATGGATAGCACCACGCATGGTTTGTAGCATCACTAACACTGCACTTAAGGATGGCATTGTCACAACAAAAAATTTCCACCCAGGCCGAAGCTTTAGAAATGGCGATGAGATTACATGAGACCCCTATATAAGACCCTGGTCTAGGAGTCTAACAAATCCATCCACAACTACAAAATTTGTGTCTAGAAATGAAAATTTTGAAACAGGATAAGACACCTTAGCTGGAGGCGCACAAGGAGTTATGGTGCATAAAATGCAAAGGCTAGGGGCATGACAAGGACAATTGTCCAGTGTTCACAAACTACTTGGAAAGAAGAGGGTCAATTATGTTAAGACCTGAGGCACAGGTAGGGGCGAGTGCGACACCTGCATTATGGTGCACAATATATCAGATAGGAGGAAAACACACTACGAATCATTGTCATCTATTGCAGAAGTACACACAAATGTCCCAACAATTGTTTTGTAACTTTCGTAGGTCGGTAGGTCATGATGAACGCACCTACAAAAGTTACAAAATAATGATGGATCAAAATCCTTCCTACAGGATCTATGCAAAAATGCAAGCCCTCGACCCAAATGCAGGAATGGTACGCACTGGATTTCGAGGGTGTGGTCGAGGTCGAGGTGGAATGGGACTAGGAAGGGGTCATAGACAGTTAATTTGTTATAATTGCAGAGTGCCAGGGCACTATGCTCGCAATTGTACAAACCTGACAAGGACATCATGTTTGTACTGTACTCAGTTTGATCATGAGGCAGAAGACTGCCCTACACTGATAGCGAGACTACGTGAAAAAGGGGTACTTTAGCCGCCTCTGACTTAGAATTTGCAGATGATGAGGTCAGAGCCACACGAAGAAGACCCAAATGTAAACATGATGCTCAGGAGAAGTATGACCACTTACGATGACAAAGGTAAGCAACCAGAAGAAAGTGTGTGGGTTCGCAAGGCTCCTATTAAGGAACCTGAATTTGATTTAGAACACACGTGAGGAAACAATGTGTGTGCAGCTAGAGATGAATCTCTAGATTGTTGAGCTGCGGCTGAAGGCACAACCTTCCACTCCTCCGAAAGTTAGAGAGAAGCAAGTTAGTGCTATTCAAAAAGGATTGGAAGAAATTAGATAGACAGTGTAGGACTATACCAGTATGTTGGACCAAGCCTTTAGCATCCTCACATCCCTGCAGGAGGACCCCAACATACAGAACCTAGAAATAGAGGTGCGTGAGCTTCAAGAGTAGTACGATAGTGTAAGAGGAACTGCACAGACAATCATCCTCACTTAATGGCTCGCAAAAATCCAACACGTAAGGGAACTAAAAGAGCGGGTGGACGTCACAAGACAAAAAGAGGCATTTCTCAAAGCACATGTCTAGCCATGGATTGATGAGGTGTTCACCATTACGGCAGATATTAAGGACAAGCTCACACAGATGCAGGGGCTCTACGTGCTAAGGCAGGTGGTTGATTCTCACAAAGAAGCATCAGAAGAAAGCATGCAACAGGTCTAGCAAACCACAGAACAGTGTGCCACGAACCTCTGAGCAGTACAGGACCAGTTGGAGGGACTCCACGTCAAGATCGTCGCACCAATAGTGTGACTAGGGGAGGAGTCACAATGATTCTGTTGAGGGCCTGTTGGGCATGGAATCTCCCCACATCATGTTTTGGGGCTCAAAGCCCAAGTTTTGGTCAAATGTATTATAAGACTCCCTGAATTGCAGGCGCAAAGCACAAAGTATAGGTTGAGTCATAGGGTTGTTTAACCTAAGTATTGTAAAATAATGTAATGTCATGTCGGCCTACCCATGGTCCATGGACCATGGGATTGTATAAATAGAGCGAGGCTCTAAGCTATAAAGGCAGCGAAGGAGGGAATTAGGGAGATAGATGAATATGAACGGTTTGAGCATAGAGTTAGAGTCTAAGTGTATTGGATCATAGTAGTAGGAAGAGGCTCTGTAGCTGAGTGCATAGAGGCCTAGTAGAGTTCGCAGCTGAGTGCGCAGACCCCTGCAGCTGAGTGCACAGGGTGGGTATTGAGTCTGTAATCTTGAACGAAGAATAATAAAGAGAAGTTGATTCCAATTTTTGTGCATTTGCTTGTATATTGCCTTCATTAAATTTATACTATTTTGTTTATCATGCGCACTTATATGATTGTTGGATATACTGTTAATTTATCATCAGTCTTACACAAATAAGTTAAGTAATCAGGTAATAACAGGTTAAATAGTAAGGACCTTAGGTATAATATGGATCGCACCCTGAGTAAGGTTACGCAGAGGTGGCATCACAGGTTGCGAGGGACTAATAGGTGTGCATAGTGACATATGTGCAGGGTCAAACCGCGAAATGCCAGAGGCTCATCATACATCCCTAGGGTGCGGAAACCTAGTTCTAGCACCCTCCCATACTACTTTGGGTGAGACCTCAGTCTGTGCTCTACAGACTGTTGCTGAAACGGCTAGTAGTACCAAGATTTTCTTGGCTAAATCACCTATAAACATGGGTTAGGCCCATACAAGTCAATAGTACAAGTTTGTGATTGTATTCATTGATGATATATTGGTATATTATAAGAATGAGGAAGAGCATGTTATCACTTAGTAGCAGTATTGAGATCACTAAGAGAGCATCAGTTGTATGCCAAGCTTAGTAATTATAGCTTCTTTTAGACAAAGGTATATTACCTGGGACATGTTGTTTCGAAGGAAGGTAGAGCAATGGACCCAGAAAAGATCAGAGCTATCATGGAATGGGAAACTCCTAGGAATGTGGATGAGGCAAAATCATTCATTGGTTTAGAAAATTATTACATGTGGTTTATTAGGAACTTCCTCAAGATTTCCTATCCTATTACATCACTGTGGAGGAAATGAAAGACATTCGAATGGACATAGGAGTGTGCAACAAGCTTTGAGTAGTTGAATCAATTGCTTACAAATGCTCTAGTTCTAAAGATGGAAGATCAAAATAAAGAGTTTGTGATATCTACAAATTCTTGCAAGAGAGGACTTGGTGGAGTCCTGATACAGGAGGGGTAGGTGGTACGCTATGAGCTAAGGCAACTAAACGAGCACAAGAAAAATTATGTGACTCATTATCTTAAGTTGGAAATTATCATTCATGTGTTGAAGATGTGGAGGAACTATATTCTTAATAGGATTTTTGTGTTGATGAGTGATCGTAATGGGTTGATATACTTGTTTGACCAACCTAATATGAATTCTAGTCAAGCTATATGGTTGTCCATGCTTAGTGAGTTTGACTTTGACATCAGGTACATCAAGGGAAAGGAGAACATGGTTGCAGATGCTCTTAGTAGAAGAGTGCAAAAGAATCACATAGTAGCTATGAGCTCATATGGGACATATTTATAGGATCATATCTTAGAAGAAGAACAATAGGATGAAAGGTATAGGGATCTTAGGCATAGGTTACAACAATAGGGTATAGGTGATCAAGATGTAGATTATCATCTAGGTGAGACCACCTTAGGGCTTTGGGTTGAGAACCCCAATAGAGCAGAGGGAAAACCACAATAAGAAATTCTTAGGCAATCAACCAAAATTCTTATTCTACTAAACTGTGTAGGAGTGTCCTTACTCAGATTTCCATCATTTGGGTAGATCCCACAGGGTGTAAACCCTTGGCTTCTGCCGATGTTCTTGAAACCTAAAAATTATTCAAATGGAACATACATAGCAATAGAAACATAAAGCATGTTCATGATATTAACTTTAAATCATATAAATGAATGATTAATTATACATCAATATAAGATTCATAAATGAATTACAACACAACTTGATGCATAAACATATTTAATATCGAAAATAGAACAACATTCCTTTTATTGAAGTTAGCTACAAGTAAAGGTTCCGAGTAAAGGTACAAGTAAAGGTACGCAAGACTACTCACCAATAATGATGATGAGAGTCAAGGTACCTAGTACAATCTAACAAGTGTGAATAAATGAGTTGTAGTCAAACACTTCAAAGAAACTATCAATCAGGAGACAATGAAGTTTTCCCACTGTCGATAGTGAAGGAATCTGCCATTGATGACTGCAAACCCTAAGGTATTGCTGAATGGACTCTAGATCCCTTTCCCAGAGAAATGAGCTGAAGTCGATGGGAAAAGATCTGCTAGAAGGAAGGCATTAAGGAATTCTTCATTAATCTAGCGTGATTGTAACTCGTAGGCCAATAATATGGAAGGAATCAGACAAACAATAGATGTAGTAACCCAATCAACATATGTTTCCGGTGTACATAAGATGTGTCTAGTGCACAACAGAAACCCTCTAAACCAACAAATAATGAAAGATGAAATAGAGGCAAGGAATCCACCAATAGGGTCAAACGGAAACCAAAGCACTGTACAAAATCAAATGTGTGATAATGAAAGTTGATGTTGAATACAAGGGAAACCACCTAGTGAAAGACCCATGATACTAATTGATGTTGAGCACAAGATAACTTATCAATAATGAAAATAGGGCTAGGCTGCAGCTTTAGATATGTGCTCAGAGAAATTTGTTGTAGTTGATAAGGACAAGACCCGCCAACAAGAATTCAATGGAGACCTTCTCAAACCGGCACAAGAAAAGGACCGATAAAACTGATGTGATAATGAACATGACTCTGACAACAAGGGATGGCTGACTGAAAAATAGGTCAAGAGATACCACAGAGAGGTCGAATCAATTTTACTTCCATTGAACAAAAGCACGACTCAATTGTGACTACATGGCAGCATATGATAACTTTTTATAAGTTTGTCATGCAGGAGGCATAAGCAAACTCTCCATATGATTGGAAGAGGTAACCAATCGGAGGAGTACTGACTCAATAACAAGGTCAAGGCTCTCCTAAGTCAAACTAAAGCCCACCCCAATGGAGGAAAGACTTTATTTTGAGTGCTTTGTTCAAGGGAAACAAGACTGACTCTAGCTATCATAAAAATATGGAAACAATGTCTCGTTCCTGCTCTTTTTGGAATAATATATCTATCTCTCTCTCTCTCTCTCTCTCTCTCTCTCTCTCTCTCTCTGATCTATATATTATATATATATATATATATATATATATATATATATATTTATATATATATATATAATATATTTATTTATTTTTATTTTATATGAAGTTTGAAAAAAAATAGAAGAATTCTATAGTAAAATGGAAAGAAGGAGTGTCAAAAGAATAGATGTTCTAGTTCTTGGGAGGGGAAAATTCCTATGCTCAATGCAAGGAGGCGAAAGTGGTCAAGGACACTCAAAGGGATGTTCTTTCCACGGGTATAAGGGTGTGTCAAGTTACATAGGATAAGTGATTTCAAGGTTGATTTTGCATAAGAAATGGTCGATAAGTGGTTTAAACACGAGTCCAAGTGAAGCTGGCTCAAGGCCCAAAGGTGTTAGTAATAAAAATGCAATGCAGTAGTACAACTCAACACAAAGGAGCCTATAGGGTATAAGGCTAGAAAGTAGCGCAAAAGAATGAGAAAGAGTCTTCAATGAAAAAGTCATGGTGAGACTAAAGAGGAATCTTGAGCCTACTCAATATAGCAACATGGGTAGCCAATGTCAATGAGGATCTAACTAAGATGCCCATGTAAAGGTTGGCTCTACCATCGCATCATGATTTTTAAAGTTGATGAGTGAAAATGGTTTGTGAACCAAGATACAATGGGGTAGACCCTATGGATAACGTATCGCAATATGGAGGATGGTATGCAAAATGCAACGGGAAGTGGTATTATCTAACCTATATTCCAGTAAGAAAATGATACCTGTCATGACAAGTCTGTGGTCATGTGACCAAAATGATGTCTCGAAGAAGTCCCCAAAATTTCCTGTAAAGACAATCCATTCTTGACACTCCAAGCCAAAAGGTCAAAAATTCCATAAGACAAAAATCAAATTTTGAAAAAATAATTTTTATTTTTCAACTTATATAAGGACTTATAGACTCACAGTTTTGTCATTTGTGTTTTGAGCAAGGAGCTGTGGAGACAAACCCAAACAAGCTTCCTCTGACCAATTGAACCATTCAAATTGCCCCAAAACTTGCAGGTAACCGTTATATCCTTCTTGCAATTATTTGTGGTACTTTTTATATTTATTTTTCAAGTTTTGACCATGGGAAAATATGTCAAAAAATTCAACTCTACGTACACGTGGGTTGAATACAGGTAATCCGCATATATGATGGCACTACATATGACTATGTGAATAGGGAACCTGTGTGTGCACGAGTAAAAATTTTAAACATAAATCTAATGGTTTGAAATATCTTTTTTGGGTAGGATGACCATCACCTGGTGACAAAGGGAGCATAGTGCCATAGACAATCAAGTAATGGAGGACCAAATTGCTTTGGATGCTTTAAGAGGTTGTGGCTTGCTAAAAAATTTTAAGATGCCAAATATGAAATCCAACACACGATTGCTTGAGCTTTTGATTCATTACTAGAGTGCAAAGGATGATGCATTCATGATCAATCAGATGTGCCTAAGAATCAAGATCGAAGATATATACTTTATTACCCGTCTTTCTCAAAGGGGAGAGGTGGTGCATTCGACTAGAAGGATGAGGGGTAGTCTTACTATAGAAGACTATATCCACATATACTGTCTTGGTCATCCTGAAAATATTGGAAGTCATATTCCAATCAAACATGTAGAGAGCTTGTCCTTGAAGATTTTACTATTTACCATTTCCAGGGTAAATGGTTCTGCTGCTTTACATCAGATCTCATGAGTATCTATGAGCCTAGTAATGGAATGTCTCACCATAGTGTTGATTGGTGCACACCTCTACTAACCAATATGAAGCAGCAACTGACCTCCATTCAGAAGGGTTAGACAAATAATTTTGGATATGGCACAATCTTATGCTCATTCTTCTTTGAGAAAGTACCTGGGCTTCAACCTAAGGTATTGTCGACTATCATCAACCTTAGAGATCCATGAATGGGTATATGGGCTCACCTCATGAAATTATTTGGGGGTGGTGATGCACCTAGGATGACTTTTGATGATGATTTTTTCGCATGGTAGGATCAATAGGTTATCGCAGTCGATGACTACCCCTATGCTGGAATGGATTTCTTTGTAGATCCAGATTTAGTGTTACCACCGAATGAAGCATGGAGTGCCATAGGTAACAATTTTTTAATTTTTAATATTTTTCAATTTTTTTTAATACAAATGAACTTAAAAATATTTTTGATGAGATAAGACATTTACAAAATATATTGATCATGTTTCAGATGTGGGACCAGTGAGACCTGATGGATTTCCTAGACATAGGAGTTATGGAAGAGATGTCGAAGGGACTACAGCTGAGATAGAGAGAGTTCTCCATGTAGTTTAGAGGAACTTGGTGAGGCTGACTCACCAAGTACCCATGATAGCCGTAGAGGATCTACCCAAGGACATGAAGCATCACGTGGTAGGAGTATCATGGGATTGGGTGCGGCTATTCCGGTGTGTAGGCAATGTTGTTGTTTATTTTATAGCTTCCCATCCTGAGCTAGCTAGATAGATGATCAGATCCTTTTATGATTAGAAATGATGATGGGCATAAGCCCAAATTTTGTAGGGCATTTTGTCCCAATTTTTGTTTACTTTTTTGGACATAAACACGCTATCTATATACATGCAATTTTATGATATATACAAATGAAACTTTGATTATTTTTTATGTTTTTCAATTTGATCAATGATTTATATGCCAATCTAATGCTTGATTAGCAATAGAATCTGCTAATGAATTTTTTTATCGTGGAATGTGAACATATGTGATATAAACAAATGATCATTGCAACAATATCACTCTCAAAAATTGGCTATACAAATAGGGATCTCGTACCTGATAAGTGTCATTCATCTAAGATACCACCATTTGTGAGTCTAAATAAACAAATAACAAATCAATCCCAAGAGATATTGCTTCGGATATCAAATTAATAACAATAGTATATTCAGCAATATTATTCAAAGTAAGACCCATACATACTCCTCTCGAAACCATCAACTATCTAGATGGATAATAAATCACCCAAGCCACAGAAGCAAGGTTCCAGTATGCCTACTTGCACCATCAGCAAATCCTAGATAAACTGAATCATCCATCCATACCTGCCAAAGCAGATCAAAATTATCAGCAACACTAAAACCACTAGATATATATGTACAAACATACAATATATACAAACAAGTAAGTGCTTGAATGAAGTCTAAGCAAGGTACTTCTTAAGGTAGAGCCCATTTCTAGGTTCCACCAACTTTTACTTTCAAAGTCAATTAATTCATAAGCCCCCTTTTTCAAAATGTGCTTGACTATAAAGGGACCGTACCACATAGATATAAACTTGCCTACCCCTAGGGCATCTTTGTCCTAATCGTAGACTAGGACAAGGTCACCTTCAAAAAAATTATGAGGAAAAACAACTTTATCGTATTGAGTTTGTATCCTCATTTTATGGGCTTCGTTTATTATGGAGGAACCTCAACACTACTCATCAAGATGATCCAAAATAACGAGGCATTCCTTGAGACTAGAAATCTCTAGAAGAAGCTCAACAACTAGTTTAAGAGAAGGAATTTCACATTCGATAAGAAAAATAGAATCCAACCTGTAAGCTATTTGAAAAGGAGTAAAGCCAGTGGGAGTCTTAACTGACATTCGGTATGCCCAAAGTACTGAATACAACATTATGTGCCAATTGTATCAATCTTTGTTAATCATCTTTTACAGGATGGTTTTAAGGGATTTGTTCACAGCTTCAACCTACCCATTGGCTTGAGGATAATACGGGAATCAATGCCCCTACTGAAAACCCAATTTGAGAGCCAATTCGAACATCAGTTGATTTTGGAAATGACTGTTATGGTCAATGACAATCTCTCTAGCGATACCAAATCGTGAAATAACATGATTGGAGAGAAACAAGGCCATTGTTTCACTATCATTTTTAAAAGTAGGCATGGCCTTAGCCCACTTCGTAAAGTAGTCTATGGCTACAATGATATACTTGTGATTCCCTACTGAAGATGAATTACAAGTATTAAAATCAATGCCCCACTTCGTGAAAGGATCGATGGTGATAACAAGGAAGAGTGGAGCTAGATGCGCAAGCATTTTCCAAGTATAGACTTGACAAGCATGGCATCTTTTGACTACTTCAATACAATCTTTGAAAATCGAAGGCGACAAGTAGTCTGCTCGCAAAATTTTTTGGGTTGTTACAAGCCCTAATTGTTGGCATTATGATACAAGTGTTGTCCTTGATGGAAACTCACTCAGATGAAAGATTATAGTGCAGCAGGTTAACATCAAAGAATTTCAGATCAGACTCCAAAGAATGAAGAAACAGAGGTATACGCAGGTTCACCCTGTCCAAGCTGCGTATACACACAAGTTACTAAACAAAAGGAGTGTATACATAAACACACACTTTCACAAAAGGAAAAGCATGTATATCTTGGAAAAACAAAAGTTTTTTGTCCAAGGTATTTCTTGGTCCAAGGTATTTTATTGGTCTGAGGTATTTGGTCCAAGGTATAGGTGCTAAGTAGTTTTGGTCCATGATATTGAGAAAGGCCTAAAACTATATAAGGAGGAGAAGATCATTAGGCCAAGGGTGTGTAAGGATTTGAATATCTAATGAAGTGTTGAATCATATATGCAGGTTAATGAGCTTCTAATGGTTTACTTGATATGATCTAACGATGCACCTATAAGGTTGATTAAGGTTGATAGGTCGGGATCATAAAGGCTTAAGAGTATTATCATTATGTGGTTTGGCACAGACTATATCTGAATACTGACACATGTTTTATTCTGTAAATGTGATGATCTGGGTATGACTGAAGTCTGCAATAGTTGTGATGTTTAAGCTATCATTTACAGATCCGTACGCAGGTTCGCTTTAGTAAAAGAGTGTATACACGCTGGTTCAACATATCAAAGTAGTGTATACATCATAAATTTGAATTTGTAGATCTGTGCACTAGTTCCCTTTGGTAAAAGTGCATATACACACTGGTTCGACACATGGAAGTAGTGTTTACATTATGAAGTATGATGTTTATAGTTTCAGTTGTTTCTGTTTGTTGTTGCAGAGTTCTGGGTTTCTCTTTTTGTACTGGTGACTGTATTCTGGTGATAGTGTTTTGAATGATCAGATTGTGATTTGCTTCAGCGATGATGTGTTGTCAAGTGATTGATTGATTTAGTTGTGTTTGATTCAGAAAGTGATGATTTGGTTTCACTGATTGGTTGATTCAGATGTATTTGATGGTTGTATTGTAGTTATGATTTTCTAAGTTTCAATGTTGTTAAGGGTCTAGTATGAAAATTGGATGAAACGTAGCCTTCATATTGTGGCATTGTGTTCCAGGAGTATCCAATCTGAGAATTCAGGAAACGTGGTCCCTGGTGGAAGAGTGGAGTTTTCTATAGGCTGGAACCTACGTACTAGTAAAATATTGGCTCGTACAAGAGCTAGGGTGTTGTAGCTCCCTTCCAGTAGTAACTAGAGAATGAGAGAAGGTTTTAGCCTTCTGCAAGTGGGTACCTGCATACTAGTATGGGTCTGCGCCAATACAAGATTGTAAACATATTTTCTTATTATTAAAAAGAAGACAGAGACGACAGCAGCAGGGGGTTTTTACCCACATTGGTTTTCCACCTTATATCTTGGTGTTCATATGTGTTTCTTATGTGGGATGCTTTATTTTGCTTTTACTACACTATCTAATAAATCTCTGATATACTGGCTTAAGTTCAATACATGATAAATGGTCTAAATCAAAAGTTCTCTGCATATACATTGGTTGCTTTAAGTACAGTCGCGTGTACACACTAGTTCACTTCACTAAATTAGTGTATATAAATATATTTGAGAAATAAAATTATAGATCTGATAATACTAATTCACTCCCCCTCTAAATATTATTTCCAACAATTGGTATCAAAGCAGGTCCTTCAGAAGAAGCTAGATCGCTTGAAGGGAGATCCATCATCATGAGTAATCAAGAAAGTGTGGGATCCATTAGACCACCAATATTTGATGGGAGTAATTTTGTTTATTCAAAAATAAGAACCACAACCTATCTACAATCACTTGGAATAGATGTTTAGGATATTGTGGAAGGAGGATATACATTTCCAACAGCGATTCCTACAGATATGGTAGGTAACAAGTAATATGAAACTAATGCCAGTGCAGCCAATACTTTATTGGGAAGTCTATCACAATCATAATTTGTCAAAGTGATGTAGCTCAAATCAACCAAAGAAATATGGGACAAAATTGTTCTGAGCTACATAGGAGACTCTCAGGTAAAACGTGCTAAGCTTCAAACTATTAGAATTCAGTATGAAACTCTTAATATGAACAATGATGAAAGTATAGCTAGTTACTTCTTACATATAGACGAGGTTGTTAATTGTATTAAGAATCTAGGTGAAGAGATAAAGGAAGTTACCTTAGTTGAGAATGTTTTGAGATCCTTGTCTGCTAAATTTGAATCAAAAGTGTTTGCCATGGAATAAAAATAGGATCTACAGACTATCACTATGACACAGCTTCATAGAATCTTAACTTCCTTTGAGATGAGAAAAGGAGGACCATGGGATATGTGATAAGTGGCATTTAAAGCTTCAGCAAAAGGAAAGGAAGAACACAATGAATCAGGACATATTTTAGAAGAAGAAGATGAGGTAAACTTTGTCAAAAAGCTTCAACAGGGTTCCAGACAATTTAGAGGTAAGCTACCCTTCAAATGATTTTCCTGTGGCAGAGTCAGTCATTATGCTACCAAATGTCCTCATAAATATAAATATGAAAAAGGGAAGGAATATGCAAAATGGAATAGAAAACAAGTTGTAAATAAAAGGAGTTACTATACTCATGAAGATAGCGATGGTTTGTCAAATAGTGATGAAGATGAAAACAATAATGATTATAGACATCTAATGGCTTATGACGATGATAATTTTTTGGATGCTTTAGAAGAGGATGACCTTCATGAAGAAATATCTAAACTCAAAATCTGTTTAGAAGAAAATAATATGATTATAGATACCTTGACATACCAACTTGCTGAAAAAGAAGAACACAATGAAAAACTAGAATGTGAAATTGTGGGTCTAAGAAAGGATCTTGAGAAAACAAAATCTCTCAATCTTATATTTTCTAAAGGATCAGAAACTTTAAATTAAATTATCAAAGTGCATCATTCTCCTCTGATAGAGATAGGTCTTGGATATACTAAAGAAGCATCTCAATCACAGAAGCCATCAGCTTCCACTAAAAGCTATCTTGATGCAGCAAAGACCAGTGAATAGTATGACAATCATCAGCAAAGGCATAAATCAGATCACTAGGTAAATCAAACTCAATTTACTTCAAGGATGAATAGAAGCCACAACCAAGCTCAGGTAAATCATACTCAAATTGCTCCAAAGATGAATATCTATAGAAACTACAATTACCATGTCAATAGATTAGATAGTTGCAGGAAATTCTTTAATGGGCAATGTTTTTCATGTCATAATTTTGGACACAAAGCTTCTCAATGTGTTTCTTACAAAACCATCATGACTAGAGAAGCACAGAATCAAAGGAATGTGACACGGAACAAGAAAAGTTCCTATAATAACTTTCTCTTCTTGAAAATAAAATAAAATGCTCAATCTGTAACAACCTTGGTCATGAAGAATCTGAATGCAGTAGAAAATTGCGGCAAACATCTAAAAAGGAGAAAAATCCATTAAATCCCAAAATATGGAGAAGGAAAGAATCTCAAACAGAAATATGTGGTATAGCCTTGTATGTAGAAGGACAAGAAAACCAGTGATACATTGACAGTTGATGCTCAAAACACATGACAGGTGACAAAGAAAAACTTCACCCATATAATGCCCTAGAAAAGGAAAATAATGTCTCATTTGGAAATGAAAATCTTGCTATCATAAAAGGTAAAGGCTTTGCTTTCTTGAAAGAAAAGGTTAAAGCTAGAAATGTTATGTATGTAGACAGTTTAAAGCATAACTTCTTGAATGTCAGTCAAATGTGTGATCAAGGAAATGAAGTGGTGTTTCGATCAAACAGATGTGTTGTTGGTGAGCTTGATATAGGAGAGACTATGATCAAAGGTACAAGAACTCAAAACAACTTATACACATTGAAGGGAGGACAACAATAGTGCTATCTAAGCAAAAATGATGGAAACTAGCAATGGCATAGAATATTGGGACATCTAAGCTTTTCTCAAATAACAAAAACATGAAGATTCAAGGTTGTTCATCATCTTCCATATATCAGCATCCCTGAAAATACAATATGCAAACCATGTCAAATTGGTAAGAAAACCAGAGCTCACTTCATTGTAAAACAAGGGTCATCTAGTAAGCCTCTTGAACTTGTCCATAGAGATTTATGTGGACCATCAAGGAAAAATTCACCTCATGGAGAAGAATACTTTATTTTGTTAATTGATGATTTTTCTAGAATGTGTTGGATAGGTCTCCTAAAGTATAAAGATGAAGCATTTGAAAATTTCCAAGCCTTCAAAGCTTTGGTTGAAAATGAATCAGATCGAAAAATCAAATGCCTCAGATCTGATCGAGGAAGGGAATTTACCTCAAATGAATTCTTTGACTTTTGTTCACAACATGGAATAAAAAGGAAATTCTCCACCGCAAGGAATCCTCAGCAAAATGGAGTGGTATAAAAATGAACATAACTATTCAACAAATGGCTTGAGCTATGCTAGATGAATCTGGAACTCTTGCAACGTTCTGGCATGAAGCTGAATTTGCCGTTGTAACTATTCTTAACCAAGAAAATGTTTGAGTAAATAGCACTCAAACTCCACATGAACTTTGGTATGGTAAGACTCCTACTGTAAAATAATTTAAAGTTTTTGGAAGCAAATGTTATATCAAAAGGACTGATGAAAAACTTGGTATGTTTGAGCCCAGAGCAGATGAAGGTATTCTTCTTGGTTACTCTTCTTGAAGTAAAGGATATAAATGTTATAATAAAAGACTTGGGAAAATTTTCGAAAGTATTGATGTTGTAGTGGATGAAGCATGAAAAAGTCCAAAACAGATAAAAAAAAAGATTATAACAATGAAGAAGATAGGGATTATCTTCCCACATCAAATCACAATGATATTGAAGAAGAAACCAATGAAGCACTAGAAGAAGAGATAATGGTAGAAGAAAATACTTTGTAGGTGTACAGACAAGAAGAACTATTACAGAAACCTCAAGCTATCTTGCGTTACTATCCTCCACTGAACCTAAAAATGTAAATGAAGCATGCAAAGATGAATGTTGGGTCAAGGCCATGAATGAAGAACTTCAGAAAATTGAAAAGAATAATACTTGGGAATTAGTTCCTTGACCTCATGATAAAAATATTATAGGAACTAAATGGATATTCAAAAACAAGCTAAATGAAAATAGAGAAGTCATTAGAAACAAGGCCATACTTGTTTGTAAAGGGTATGCTCAACAAGAAGGTATATATTTGAAGAAACGTTTACACCTGTTGCTAGACTTGAAGCCATAAGGATGTTTCTTACTCTTTCTAGCTTTCAGAAATTCAAAGTATACCAAATGGATGTAAAATCTTCTTTCCTTAATGGATATTTAGAAGAAGAAGTTTATATTGAACAACCAGAAGGATTCATTCCTGGAAATGATGCAAAACTTGTATGCCAACTCAAAAAGGCTCTCTATGGTCTGAAATAGGTTCCAAAGTCCTAGTATTACTGCCTTGACAAATATCTACACCAACAAGGTTTTACAAAAGGTTTAGTAGATAGCAACCTATATACAAAAATTAAAACTGATAAACTGCTAATTATTGTTGTTTATGTTGATGATATCATCTTTGGTAGCAATGAAGAATCCATAAGTCAAAATTTTGCTTCAATAATGCAGCAAGAATTTGAAATGTCCTTTCTTGGTGAACTTACCTATTTTCTTCGTTTACAAGTTCAACAAAATAAAGATGGTATTTTTCTTTCACAAACCAAATTTTTCAAATAGATCTTGAAAAGGTACAACATGGAAGATTCTAACCTGTATGTACCCCAATGGTAATAGGATGCAGTCTCAACTCAAATAATGAATCAACAGCAATACATCAATCAACTTACAGATCCATGGTTGGTAGTTTTCTTTATCTAGCAGGTACCCAACCTGACATCATGCATGTAGTAGGAATAGTTGGAAGATTCCAAGCAAATCCAAAGTAATTACACCTTCAGGCAGTCAAAAGAATTTTGAAATATCTGCAAGGAACTCAGAACTTTGGTTTATGGTATCCTAGAGATATAGATCTTACTATTCATGCATATATAGATGCAGATTTGGCAGGTAGTGTTGATAACAGAAAAATCACTAGTGGTGGTGCTTTCTATATGGGTTCCAGGTTAGCATCTTGGTTCAACAAGAAACAAAATTCAATTGCTTTATCTACAGCTGAAGTAGAATATGTGGTTGCTGCATCTTGCTACACACAACTACTTTGGATGATGCAAACCTTGCAAGACATTCAAATCACATGTACTTCACCCATCTCCATTCTATGTGATAATAGAAGTGCCATCAGTATTTTAAAGAATCCAGTCATGCACTCCAAGACCAAGCGCATACCCATCAAATACCATTTTCTATGTGAACAAGTGCTTGAACAAAAGGTCAAATTGGAGTATGTTCCCTCCAAAGAATAGGTTTCTGATATCTTCACTAAACCACTACCCAGAGAGACATTTGAATATCTTAGAAGAAAGTTGGGAGTGGTTGCTCCATCATCCTATTCTTAAATCCTATTTGTCAGAGAAAGGTTATTATACGCATGTTTTATGGAGTATAGTCGCGTACACATGCAGGTTTCTATGGGTTAATAAGTGTATATGTTTTTCAGACAAGAAAAACAGTGTGGCAGACTCTGATATGGGTGCTCTGACTGATATTGATGATTAATATCTATCGATATGCTTTGTTCATTAATTTTTTATTTGACTAACAAAGATGGCTTGATCATTGACCCGTTAACAATGCACATGTAGCATAGATTCAGGGGGAGCTTTAGCCTTCATGTACATTCAACATTGTTGGCATTATGGTTGTTGAGTCTAGCTATGGCTTCAGATATTTATACCGTTTGTTGCTTAAGTCGTGTAAAAGTCTAGGGTGTGATATGTCTTCTCATACATTTGAATGAGTCCTCTTGAACAAATGATGTAATTTGTATCCCCACTTTACACGAGATGGATGATGTAATATTTATTGTTTTTGTCATGTATAAACAATTGGTATATCCCCACTTGGTTGGGTCGATGAGTCAAATTTGGTGTATCCCCACTTGGTTGAGAGATGGATGTATGTATGAGTCATTGGTCATAGGAAGGTCATCCTCACATAGTTGAGTTATAGAGTCATGTTATTATTTTAGATTCTTTTTTTCTTTTTTGCTTTTTTTTACAGACTTGGCTTGTGCTCAAGGGGAACATGGACGGTTTTAGTGCATCTCAGAATATATAAAAAGGGATCTCAATCAGAATTCAATATGTACTCAGGGGGAGCATGAACAACATAATGTATGTCAAAGGGAGAAAATATCTTGGTCCACACTTTTCCCTTGATGTCAAAGGGGGAGAGTGACTTGGTGTTGTTGTTGCCATCAAGTCCAAATGGGGAGATTGTTGGCATTATGATATAGGTGTTGTCCTTGATGGAAACTCACTCAGATGAAAGATCACAGTGCAATAGGTTAACAACTAAGAATTACAGATCAGACTCCAAAGAATGAAGAAAGAGAGATGTACGCAAGTTCACCTTTTCCAATTTGTGTATACATGAAGGTTTACTAAACAAAAGGAACATATACATACACATGCAATTTCACAGAAGGAAAAGAGTGTATATCTTGGAAAACCAAAAGTTTTTGGTCGAAGGTATTTCTTGGTCCAAGGAATTTGATTGGTTCAATGTATTTGGTCCAAGGTATTGATCCTAAGTAGTTTTGGTCCATGGTATTGAGAAAGGCCTAAAACTTTATAAGGAGGAGAAGATCATTAGGCCAAGGGTGTGCAAGGATTTGGATATCTCATGAAGTGTTGAATCATATATGTAGGTTAATGAGCTTCTGATGGTTTTCTTGATCTGATCTAAGGATCCACCTATAATGCTGATGAAGGTTGATGGACCAGGATCATAAAGGCTTAAGAGTATTATCATTATGTGGTTTGATCTTGAATAGTCTAGATTTGAATAGTAATGCATGTTTTATTCTATAAATGTGATGATCTGGGTATGACTGAAGTATGGAATATTTGTGACATTTAAGTTATCATTTACAGATCTGTACACAGGCTCGCTTTAGTAAAAGAGCGTATACACGCTGGTTCAGCATATCAAAGTAGCGTATACATCATAAATTTGAATTTGTAGATCTGTATGCTGGTTCCCTTTGGTAAAAGTGCGTATACACACTTGTTCGACACATGGAAGTAGTGTATACCTTATGAAGTATGATGCTTAAAGTTTTAGTTGTTTCTGTTTGCTATTACAAAGTTCTGGGTTATGCTTTGTGTACTGGTGACTGTATTCTGGTGATAGTGTTCTGAATGATCAGATTGTGATTTGCTTTAGTGATGATGGGTTGTCAAGTGATTGATTGATTTAGTTGTGCTTGATTCAGAAAGTGATGATTGGGTTTTAGTGATTGGTTGATGTAGATGTATTTGATGGTTGTATCGCAGTTATGATTTTCTGGGTTTCAATGTTGTTGATGGGTCCTGTATGAAAATTGTATGAAACGTGGCCTTCAGATTATAGTGTTGTGTTCTAGGAGTATCCAATCTGAAAATTCATGAAACATGGTCCCTGGTGGAAGAGTGGAGATTTTTGTAGGCTGGCACCTACGAACTAGTAAACATATTGGCTAGTACAAGAGCTAGGGGGTTGTATCTCCCTTCCAGTAGTAGCGGGAGAACAAGAGAAGGTTGTAGCCTTCTGCAGGTGGGTGCCTTCGTACTGGTATGAGTCTGTACTAGTACAAGATTGTAAACAATTTTTCTTATTATTAAAAAGAAGATAGAGACGACAGCAGTAGGTGGTTTTTACCCACATTGGGTTTCCACCTTATATCTTGGTGTTCATGTGTGTTGCTTATGTGTGATGATTTATTCTACTTTTACTACACTATCTAATAAATCACTGATATACAGGTTTAAGCTCAATACATGAGAAATTGTCTAAATGAAAAGTTTTCTGCATATACACTAGTTTCTTTAAGTATAGCTGCATGTACACGCTAGTTCACTTCACTAAAGTAACATATATAAATCTATTTGGGAAATAAAATTATAGATCTGATAATATTGATTCACCCCCCCTCTCAGTATTATTTCCATCACTAGAACCATGTCAATGGTTGATTTTGCTGCAATGAGATACAAGAGGAAATATCTGCTATAATTAGGTGGACTCAATGATGGAGCAGTCGTTAATGTTTTTTTTCAAATAATCAAAAGATCGTTGCGTGAAATCATCCCATAAAAATGGGACTCCTTTCTTAATAAAATTCATAAATCCTTTTGTGATCTCGACGTAACTTTCTATGAATATCCTCGAGAAATTTTCCTTTCCTTGGAGACTTTGAAGTTGACGAACGGAAGATGGGGGAGGCAACTAAAGTATTGCCTCAACCTTTAAGGGATCAACACAAATCCCCTCTATTGACACTATGAATCCTAACAATCGACCTGATGTGACTGCGAAAACACACTTATTTGGATTCAACTAAATTTGATAAAAATGACATTGTTCAAAAGTCAACTGAAGGTGTTTAGGATGATCAATTCTCTTTCGAGAACTAGTAGCTAAATCATCCAGATATGCTTTGATCACATGTTTGATATCATGAAAATCATAATACATGGCCTGCTGAAAAGTGGCTCTAGCATTTCTAAGGCCAAAAGGCATCTTTTTGTATGCAAACGTACCCTAAGGACAAATAAAGGCTATCTTGTGCTGATCTTCTGGACGGATATCAATTTGACTATAATTAGAGAATCCATCCATGAACAAAAAAATTTCATTACCCACACATTCATCAATAATTTGATCGATAAAGGGGGTGGGAAAATTGTCTTTCAGACAAGCCTCATTTAGGTCCCTAAAGTCAATACATACTTGGATCGTTCCTTGCTTGTTATGTACAGGGACTGGATTAGAGACCCACACAGTCAGAGGAATGGGGTATATAAAGCCCACCTTAAGCAGCTTTTCAACTTTAGCTTTAATAGTTGCTACTTTTCTAGGATTGACTAGTCGAATTTTTTGTCGAATAGGTTTAGCATTTTCGTATGTCCTGTTCTCATGATGGACTATAGATGGATCTATTCTAGGCATTTTCTCATAAGACCAAGCGAACACATCATAGAACTCTTTGAAGAGATTGATATAAATTTGAATTTCTTCAGGGGAAAAATCAGCTCTGATGAAGACATTTTCAATTATGTTAGGATTCCTAGAGATGTTTACCGGTACAGTTCATGAGATAACAGACATGTTACCTTTGGAAGAAAATTGTTGTTATAGAAATTTTTGGGCACTTCAACCCCAATAATAAATTTCCATAAACTAAGGGCTCCTAAGTCCCTAAAAGTGTTGCTTCACTGCCTAAAGGAACAAGGTCAGCTGATTACATCATCTCCCATAAGTTCTCCTCTAAAAATTGCTTAGAAATGGTCAAAACGGGACCATACTGAATACCCAGTGCAAAGGGTACGATCCATATCACCTTCCCAGTGTAAAGGGTATGATGCATACTGAATGGCACCTCTGTAGGGTGCGATGGTCGGGAATGGAAAAATGGCAGGGACAAATTGTGAGGTGGAAGATCATGGAATCTTCCAGAAGCTTCCCCTTTGACACTTTCCTCTCTGTTTTCGACCAGGGATGAGTAAGATATCACCATTCTCCAAGTGGAATCAGGAACTATCAGAGAGAGGACACTAATCAAGACCCTTGAAGATGACTCACCTCCCTACAATCATCTATATATGGATCGCTCATCACAGAGATCCAGAGGCTCGAATCTTGTATATTGTAGAGAAGTGTTGTTGGTTTTCTGGTGTAACTTCATAGTGTTGGGTGATTTAAGCTTTGCTTGAGGTGAAGAAGGGCTTTCTTGCTGGAGGATGATGCTGGTTCAGAACATATGGTTGTAATCCTCTTGCTACTTTTGATCTTAATAAAGCTATTCAAGTTTTCCTCCATATTCTTGTATGTTTGCTTATATATGCATTTGTATGGTTAACACATATCTCGTCTTGTGTTATTTATGAATATAGATCTTTTTTCTTCTATAGTAGTATATTGTTGCGATTCTGCAGGTGCTCTTTGAAGCTGGGCAGACGAAGAAGAAGCGGCAAAGCTCTATCAGGAAGGAGAGGAATCAAACAAGGAAATCAAGCGCAAGACTAAGGTTGGTCTCCTTTGTTCCACTCTTATCTATTTTCATAAAGGAAAATGAAAGTAGACTTTACTTGTTTGTTTCTAAGATAGCTACTAGTCTTAGTGGGAATAGCAACATTCGAGTGGACACTATTCCCAGTAAAAAAATGGCAACTCCGATGGGGAGCAACTAGATTGTTTGTTAGCCTATCTTTGTTTCTTTTATAAACTTAGAGACGAAGCCTGAAGCCAAGCCAGCTAGCCTTCAAACTACATTTGTTATACAAATTCAAAGTAGATCAATGCTGCTTCAGTCTATCTCCAGGTTTTGTTCATGAATTAAAAAATCGATAACATTCTAATTGCCCTAAGTGGTGGCTCTAGTAACCTCCTTAGATCAACCCCTGTGATTTACATATACTGAACATCACTTACTCGGCCTAAATCCCTGAACTGAATTACAAATTGTGAGTAAAAACTCGTTTAAAGTCTCGCACTGGTACCATCGCACCCTGCCTTCAAGGAAGTCTGTATGCAACGCACTTCCTGAGTGCATTAGGTGCGCTACATACTGAATTCACTGTGTGACAGGTGCGATGGTCAGGGAAGGTTAACTTTACCTTCAGAGTTTGGTTTTTTCCCCACTATTTTCAGTCCTATTCAGGAGTTTTGTTGTCTTTGGTCAATGTATCTCTGTGAAAACCCCCTTCTCTTACATTATTCCACCTCTATAGTGCAAAGAACTGTAAGTGTTTTTATGTATTGTGCGCATTTTCAGTTCTCTTTTGCAAAGAAGTAGCGTAGTCGAACTATCGTTTCTTGATCTGAAAGTGTCGTAGCTGTCGTTTTCAGTCATAGAAGACAATCCCATTGTTCTTGATAGTCGATTAAACAGTTACTCTTGTATATGATTTGGATTAGTAGTTTTTAAAGTGTCGAAAAGAAATTTTCATTTTGAAATCGCAAAGTGTCTCTCTTACCTTCACTTCATTCTAAAAAGAAATTTGTTCAATATTGTCGCTTTGAAAATAATTCAGATTTGCACTTAGCTTTCTTATCATCGTTCATACATTAAGAAGGCTGAAAACAAATACATGCATGTGCATTTGCATTTAGAATGCTTGGTTTGATTTAGGACAGTGCATTTAGTGTTTGCCCTGTGCTTTTTGTTGAAAGATTCTTAACTTTCCTTCCTTAGTAGCTAGGATTTTCATTGCCAGAAGAAGATTAAACGTTTGTTTATCATCTTAGACTGAATTTTAGGAATTGTATACACATCATGCGATGAACCGGAAAGGAAAATTTTTAAGCAAGATCAACTTAAAATAAATTCAATGAATCTAACAACGCTTTGGAACCTAATGCACAACATCTAGAGGTCTAGGCTAGAGACGTATTCCGGCATCGTAAAACCTGGTAACTGTTGTTTTCATTGTTGGTTGGGTGATTCCTCCACTCTGAGACGGAAAGTGCTAGTATGGACTTGTGCTCCCACATACCGTCGAGTATATATTTGGAGACCACAATAGGCTACATCCTTTATCCTTAAGAAGCCGTGTCTGCCGCCCTATTGATCGCAATGCGCTGAACACAACATTAAGGAAGATTGACTGCCGTACCGTAAAAAGTATTCTGTAGTTTTGCGATTGGTTTGGTAATCTCCTCTGCCTAGATCTCCAGAGAAGTCCATTTTGCTCCTTTTCAAACTCCTTAAAAGAATAGTTCCATCTGAGCACTTGTCACTTCAGGCTCACTAAAAATCGAAGGCGACTAGAGTCATCTTTTGTTTTTTCGCGACTCTTTAAAATTGAAAAAAAAAGTTGTGTCAAAGCATCTAAAATTTGTTTTAATCGGAATAACATCACAAAGTCCCCCGTTGGTCTTTAGGCTGAGAAAAATGGAGTCTACCAACCAAGGATTTCCCCTTGGCAGAAATCCTAGTCCCTTCTCCTCTTGGGGAGATGTTGGTGCACCCCATATGGCCACATTGTCACTTCCAAGGTTTACGATTGGTTTGCCTGTCTAGCTCTTCTCTACCTCTGTCGTTCAGAATATCATAATTCCTGAATAGTCAAGTCAGCAACTAGATAATACTAAAGTTTCCCACCAACCTTCTACTTTGTCTGATTCTCCCTCTCCTCCTTCCTCTTCACTTGATAAAGCTGATAAAGCTAAAAATCAAGTAACTGAGAAGAAGAAGAAGCAAAAAGAGAAAAAGGAAAAGAAGAAAAAGGAACCAAAATCAAAAGGGGGAAACCAAGCATCATCTAGCGAAAATCCTCACACCGCACCGTCTAAACCTAAATCTCCTTGTGTCATTTGTAATGGAGACCAATATCACCGAGATTGTCCCTGCATCCCACAGATATTAAGGGACTGGTATCCTCGTTTGCACAATCCAGTGTCATCAACCTCTGATGATCATGTTGAATGCACACCATCAACCAGTGAAAGTGAAGTATCTGGACAGAAAAGGAGTCCCAGATTTCCTTGTAAATTGTGTGAAGGCAATCACGCCATCCACCGTTGTCCCTTCCTTGATGAAGCTAAAAGAGTTTTGGATGACCGTCCTGCTTCACCGCTACGGCTCCCTCTTGGATATAAAAAACTCTTGCCAAGTCCACCACTGGTTGAAAATATAGCTGGCCCATCATTGTGGTTGACCGAAGCATCTATCATTGAAAATGAACCCTCTGAATCCATACCAAATGAAAGTCAAAAGGTCGAGACGGCAGTTGACCCAGTTTTTCCTTCAGAATGTTCATCTTCGAATGATACTGTCACTAAAGAGAAAGAGAACGACACTGTTCAAATTCTTTTCGTAAACAAAGAATCTGATGAACTTGGGGGTAGTCCACCCGTTCCTTTATCGCAGGAAGGAAGTTCATCAGAGTCATACCCAGCCGTCTATTCGGTCCCACCTCCAAGCAACCTAGTCGTTTCCTTCGACTGGAATCTACTAGGCAGACCCCATTTACCAGCTAGTGTACCATTCAAAATCATTGTACAAGCTTACAGAATGGTCATGGATGGTACCATCATCGATGAAGGGGCTTCTGTGAGTATCCTTTCCGCAACTGTTTGGAAAGCGCTTGGTTTGCCATCCCTTTTTCCGGAAATGAGAAATATGACAAGCTTTGACAAAGGAACCAGTCGACCATTAGGGATCCTTCCAAATGTGCCCATTACTTTGAGAAGGGAAACCATTCACATGAACGTGATGGTAGTTCATGGACCCTTGGATTATAATCTACTCCTTGGATGCGACTATATTCATTGCATGGGAGTCGTCTCCTCACTCTTTAGAGTAATGTGTTTTCCGCATGAAGGCAGAATGGCCAAGCTCATAGACCAAATTTCATTCCCTGGTTCACACATCGCAAATAGTCAAATGCCATCCCTAAATCGTATTTTCATGCAAGGAATGTCTCATCAATCTCCAGTCTGTCCACATGATGAGCGCGAGTGATTCAGGAGGATGTGACTGAAACCCAGGGGGCATGCACTCTGGTCTGTTTCGGGAGGAAAACCTTGGGTATAGAGTAGGTTTCTGTAGAGGATATATGACTAGTCTGACACACCCGTCCTCACAGGAAAATGGGATTAGGCTGGAATAAGATACCTTCGCTAAATTTATGTGAGTGGAGTAACTCTATGGCACTCACTTTTGTCTATTTCGGTAGACATCGCCAAGGAAGCATTTTATCTGCTATGCGGATAGAACTTTCATGATAACTTGGGGATGTTTCACTATACCTGGGGGCATGCAAACCTTTCCGCATGCAAGTGAAGAGAGACCATTTATTTTTTAAATTTGTAGGACCTCTAACCCTTTAAACCCATAAGGCTGGTCATTTCCTAGCTTGCATAAAGAAAGGATCTGGGGCAAAGCTTACAAAAGGTGCAAGCCCCATAAAAAATGGCATCTTGAATGAGACATCCTTATTATACGATTGGTGAGCAATGTTACTGCAAGGTTCAAGCTCGTTTAAAAATAAACCTGTCACGAGAAGTTTTAGCGCATAGTTCAAGCTCGTTAAAAAATAAACATAAGTCATGAGCAAATGTTTCCCCCAGAGTTTAAGCTCATTAAAAAATGAACCGGTAAATAACAATTGTGAATGCCTTATCACCAGCTTTTGAGCCTTGGTCGTCTTCTCGCCATCACCTCCACTCTGTTTTTAGCTGATCATTCACCTCCATATGATTGTTTACCCTTTCGAGGAACATCTGCGAAGAGTGACTCTATTAGCCATCCTTGTGACACTGTCGTGATTGGAAAATTCCAAACCTTACCTGGAATCAGCTGCTACCCGAAATCATCACTCTTTCCTCAAAAACGAGTCTCCTTTAAGTTCTTTTCAACTGACTCGTAAAATATGAAAAGATTGTCGAGCGATTAGCCTATCTGGCGCGTTAAAGTCATCAGAAGTGCTATCTCTCTTCTATATTTTAATCCTTTTGGACCTGAGGGATTATTACACAAAAAGATCGAGCGCTTGTCCTGTTCGGCTCATTAAAACTGTCACACGGAATGAGTTATACTTGCGGACAAATCTAACCTTCCTAGGAGTCTAAGACTCTCTAATGACAAACAAACCAAACAAGAGCTATCCTTCTCTAGATACACATCATTCTACGAGAATTCAAATGTTTTCGATCTTACCTTAGGTCCCACGCTTGTTGTAGCAGTCCAACCTTACTGATCCAGATGAGCTCCTCCTTCACTTTCAGACCTGCATACACTAACAAAGCAAACGATTACATAGCATCTGAATATTCATTATAAAACAAAGCATATCTATCATATTGACCAAGGAATACATGAAATAATTCATTAACAAATCATTGAGAAGAATGGACTTATTTGTATTAATAATCAAAGGAACCATTACAACCTGAGCCTTGGTGTTGTGCAAGCTCCTCCCAGGGTCCAGCAAGAGATTTCCTCTACTTTGACAAGCTCACCCACTCCCATTATGGCAACAAGGAAGGATAGTGATCTCTCCTCACAAGTCAACAATGGAAGTCCTAATTCCAGCAACATTTACCCTTTAGAATGTTCAGCTTTCAACCTCCCCTCCCATGGCCCAATGCCTGTATTTATAGTATTCTAGAGGAGGTTATTTAGTTCCAACATCAATGGGATACTCCCTCTTTTGGATGGGGTAGCTCCTCTCTTGATGGGATAAGCTCCTCTATCATAGGGGTGCATGAACCATCTGGAGGCGCTCAATACACGTCAAAAACTCTTCTAGAAGGCTCTAGAAGTGACCACAAGTAACTTGTTAAAGATGAAACTTGCGCCTTTTGACCTTTACAGGGGTACGCACCCTAGCTTTAGTATACAGAGCGTATTACTACGCAGGTCTAATGTATTTGGAGTGCGTACACGCAGGCAGGGTAGAGAGAACCTGCGTACCCAGAGATAAACATGTTTTCAAGTGACTTTCTCTCTCTTTGAAGTTTTGACATGAAGAGCAGAGGTATGGGGCTTGACAAAGAGGACAATGTGGCTATTGATGAGGCCATATAAACTGCGGATAGTCAAGGTGACAAAATTCAGT
>APFE030667483.1:0-27627 GCA_000404065.3 Pinus taeda | reverse complement strand
TTTCCTCCATATTCTTGTATGTTTGCTTATATATGCATTTGTATGGTTAACACATATCTGGTCCTGTGTTATTTATGAATATAGATCTTTGTTCTTCGATAGTAGTATGTTGCTATGATTCTGCAGGTGCTCTTTGAAGCTGGGCAGATGAAGAAGAAGTGGCAAAGCTCTATCACGAAGGAGGGGAATCAAACAAGGAAATCAAGCGCAAGACTGAGGTTGGTCTCCTTTTTTCCACTCTTATATATTTTCATAAATGAAAACAAAAGTAGACTTTACTTGTTTGTTTCTAAGATAGCTACCAGTCTTAGTGGGAATAGTAGCATCGAGTGGACACTATTCTCGGTAACAACTGTGTTGGGGCCAAAGGGTTTAAAACTGTATAAACATCACTAGTAGACGAACTAGCCAAACTTGACTCAATTTCTCGCAAATGAAGGAGGAAATATAAATGATGATGTAAATCATCCCATGGTCTATTAACACCCATCATTGTTTCTATAATTTCTTCCTCAGATGGTAATACTATATCTAAGAAATCCTAAGCTGAAATTGAATCGAGGGTCCAGGCCAGAGCCACATATCCATCTAACTCTTTTGTTGAGAAAGGAGTAGGATGGGAGTCTACGGAGTTAACGATGGACTGATAAATGATTTACACTGTAGACATATGGCATTTCATTCCACCTACCTAACCTCCATCTAATGTGGCGGTAGATGAGGGTTAGGGCTATGGGTCCAAAAAATAATGAGTTCAAAAGAAATCTCTTTGAGAAGATCCCTTAGAGGATGAAATAGCATTGATTCTAGTTGAAGGAGTAGGGAGATCAAAAATAACCATTAAAGAAGAGTACATCCCAACTCCTAAATTCTCAATAGGTTTCCTGGGATTGGCCACTAATGGAATAGTAGAGTCAAAGGATGTGTGAGAGTCACCCAACGAATAATCCATCTGATCAACTTTTACAATCCCTCCCTCATGAGGAAAATAAAGGATGTGAAATAACGATGAAACTATAGCATCCATCTCATAGATCCAATTCTTGCCTAAGGGGAGGTTGTAATCCAAGCTTGCATCGATAATTTCTACCTCAATATTTACCACCTTTCCCACAAAACATATGAGAAAGGCTGGAATAATCCCATGTGGCCTATGACAATGTCCATCAAATGTTGTCAATAGAGTTGGTGAAGGAACAACTTGAGGTGATCCAATAACCTTACAACATCACATGGACATCACGCATGTGGAAGATCCCACATCTATAACTATTCAAAAAGTGTTGGTATTTCGATATGTAGACTTTATCTGGAAAGCCATATGATGGGGAAGTCTCTTTTTGACATTTGACATATCAAAAGTGAGCACAAGAGAATTTTTTGGATCTACTACTCCAATTGCCGAGAGCAAAGCACTTCTCTAATCAGAGCACGACTAGAGTACCTCTAATGCTGACATAGCACAAGGACTTTGAGCTAGATCTTCTACAATTGAGTAGTTCTGGGATGCCCTAGCATTAGGGTTAATGGTCGAGCATTTTGTGGATCCTTTCAGCATCTGAGGTATAGACTCAACAGAGGGCCTCTCAATATGGAGTGACTCTAAGGAATCAGAAGCAGAGTTAGCCTTAAATGATTTTGATTCACTGTAATCACGAGATCGCATAGTGACATCGATATGTGAGCTCATCATATAGACATTTGACAAATTATCCCCTTCCTAGTTTCTCCCTGCGGGGGTACCAACATTAGAATTTGTGCTAGCAAGTAATTGCTGCCCTTAGGCAAAAGGGTTAGTGAGAACAACCTAGCAGCTAGAAGACCCCTGCTACACTAATAAGTGCTCAAAATCTTGGATGTTAGGGTAGAGCGAGTCAAATGATCTCCATTACATAACTTGCATGGAAATTTTACCTTTTTCTTGGACCCTTTCTTACCCCCTTTAGCATCATTATCGGGTTTGCTCGCATTGCCCTTCGCATCTTGGTTCTTCTTCCTACCTCGTCCTTTTTTCTTCCCATCAGAGTGTTGGTTTCCTTTTGAGTTAGAAGTTTGGATGGAGTTTATAGACGTACGTTGAGAAGGTGTAGATACAAATGGTGATGCCTATATAGAAGAGGCAGTTTGTAAAGACAACTGATGCAATTGATTCAGCAGGTTAACCGTGTTGACATCAATTGATTTGACTAGCCCTTTGCCATGGGGACCTGGCTTCAATTTGTCTATATCCACCTTGGATCTAGGAGCATCAGGTAAATTTTTTTGAAGAACCCCAGACTGAGAATAGATCAGTTCTAACTTCTGGGCCCTGAAAATAGCTTTCTCTTTAGTGAAAACATCAGAGAGGGACACGTCCTTAGAAATCTAAGGTTATAATGATTTAAGAAACCATTCAAGAATTAATTCTTGTGGGATATTAGCTTTGATGAGCCTATTCCTTATCCTCGATCTGAAATGTGAGTTGCATGATCTTGTTGGAAATTAGCCAAAAGATTAATTTCGGCATGATATCAGACAGGCAATTGAAAATGGTTCAGAAAGAGAGTATCCAAATCACCAAATGAATTAAAGGTGCCCCTTGGCAGTTCTATGTACCAATTAGTTGCATCTCCAATTAGGGTACGTTGAAATAATCTGAACCTAATTGAATCATCTAAGAGGGAGTTGGACAAACACCATAAGTGGAAGGTGGTTACGTGGTCACCTGGATCTTCACCAGTCTTCCCCTCAAATTTTGGGATATCTGAGGGAAGTTTGGTTGGGATCGGAGGCCAAATCAAGTTATACCTAATTGGATCATTAGTCAATTTAGAGAGATCTGGCAAGTTTAACGTTGTTAGAAAAGGGAGTCATGGTGGACCCTGAGGATTCCACCCGGTGTGGGCGAAACTCCCAATGTTCTGAAAAGAATGACCTGGATTTGTGAAGGTACCAAGTTGCCCGAAGTAACTCGTCGACCCAACTGAACCATAAGGAGCCCCTTGTGGTCTAGAAAAATTTAGAGTTTGATCAACTCCTATCGAAAGTCCTCCATAACTATTAAATTTACCCCCTAAATAAGTGTTAAAAGGAGCAGAGAGCCCCTGATAAGGATTCCATGCGTTAGCATAGGGAGAATTTCTTTGAAACAAATTCACAAAAGAATATAGCATATTCCCTTGTTGGAAAAAATAATATTTATTCCCATCACCTAGCCCACTAACCACAAAGGTTGTCCAACTTTGAAACAGATTATAACTTTGACTTGTAAAGGAAAAAGGCATTGATCCCACTATTGGGTTGGAATGTGGTGTATGACCACCCCTAAATGGGAAAACCTGAAAAGAATTTGATCCACTTGCCATGGATTTGGAGGCAGCTGATGGAATACTCAATGGAACTAAAGGAATCGCGTTGGCCGGCATTCCAAAAGGGAAAAATTCAATGCCAGAGGCAACAACTTGAGAACTTCCACTCGATGATGGAATGGAAGTAGAACCAGATATAACAGTGCTAGGAGTAACAGAAGGTATATAAATTGTTCCTCCTCCTTTCAAAAATATAGGAGTCTGCATACTCATATAACTTGTCATGGATGCCATGCTTCCAACAGTGGTCATCGAAGGAAGAGATTGATGTAAACTAGGCTCGAAGGCTTGTTGGTCGGAGTTCCGACATACAATAAAACTTCTGGATGATTAGGAGGAAGAGGAGAATTAGGAGCTGCAACAAACTTAGGAATCTCTTCAACCTCAATATTATCTTCTAACTAGAATAGGACTCAAGAAATAACTGAGTGTTCCTCTCTAACTCTCTATTTGTACCAGGTCTATCTTGTGAACCAATGACTCCAACTAGAGGATCAATCTCCAATGCACCTTCTTCCACCGGTTGAAAACCACTGGAAGTATTTCTCCTATGCCTTCGAGGAGATGGATTAGGACTTGTAGGTTATAGCCCACAAAGTCTCCTAGACTGACGAGTTGTTCGATCAACCACATAGAATTATTTTTAAGAAATATACTTAAAGACTCAAAAAAGTTGTAAAGTTAGCCCAACTAGGAGCAAAGAGCACTCTCTAAAAGTCCCTAAAGATACAATAAATCAAACAACTTTCAAGTATTTCCACTCCGGGTGATTAGGACTGGACATCAAAATATAAGAAAGCCAAAATCAAGGGTTGTCCAAAACTAGACTGGGGTAATTACGCCCCAGGCCTACTAGCGAAGGTATCAGAAGCAGTTACGCTAACCTCCAGACAGCAGCATTTTCCGATGCAAGTACCCAAGCTTTGCAAGGGTACCCTCCAGAAGTACTACTAGATTTTATGCAATTTCAACCTTAGGTGCCATGGGATTCCCCTTCGCAGCCACCTATGTGATTCCTAGGAAAGGCAACTATGGATACCAACTCGTATCAAAAGTCGGGTAGAACAGTCATGAGGCAGTATCCAACAAGTAGGGGAGGGGGTATCTCTCTTCCTTGTCTTCACTCTCCCTTGTGTTTAACTCTCATTCATGGGGCTTTCCCGATCTTTCTAACAATATTTTATTTCGCTCTTTATTCAACTTCTACGTTTTGTAGTTTGAGCGACCTTAGAGAATTAACTCTCCTCTCACCTAATCCAAGGCCCATATGAACCTAAACTTGTTGGTGTTTTCTAATGACAACAATAAAATTTCTAGCTCATTTTATTAATCACTTGATTTTATATAGTTGTTCTTTAAATCAGGGGGAAATACGAGAGTGAAACTGATGATGTTTTTATCACGCAAAAGAAATCAATAGAAAACTAACTATATGAATGCGGTCATTTTCTTCAATGAAGAGTGATCTCTACTTGGGTTCTACAAAAACTTAAATATAAGAAAAATATTTTTCTTTTCTTTTCTAAAACAATCCACACACACCCAAAAACTAAAAAGACTAAGAATTCCTTAAAATGCAAACTAACCTAATACAAATTACAATTATGATGCAAGATCCTCAACAACACTTATAAGCAAATGCAACTCTTTATAGAGACAATAAGCCAACTTAAAATGAAGAGGGAAAAAATTTGAACCCAAATCTCTCTTCAAAGTAAGCAGAACAAATTGCAAAAGATCTCAATTCACTTTTCAACACTAAAACAAAAGAAACTGAAAACCTGAAACTTGGAAAAAGAAAAACAAAAGAAATGTTTTTCGAGATTTTTCTTTTAAGGGATCAAAACAACTTTTTGAGGACACAGAAGTACTACTAAAACTTGAAAGATCAATAAATAGGCACAAGGAGTCTTTCAATATCACAAGTTATAAACTCAAAAATGAATAAAACTTGAATAAGGAAGACTGCAAATTTGCACAAAATGATCCAACTAGCAGCAAAATATTTCGACAAACCAACAAAAGTGCCAAGAAAGAAATACTTTCAAACTTGTTAGAAAAACTCTCAAAAAAGAAAGAAAAGCAACAAGGCCACCAAACAAGGGAAAGCAAAGCAAGGGACTTGAAATCTGGGCTGGAAACGAAATTGAAAAAAAATTCTGTTCTGGAAGACTAGAACAACCAAGAACTTCAGAACAAAGCCCTGAACCCAAGATACAAACTACAAACTTGCTTAAGAAGCAATCCTAGGCCAAATATTTTCAGTGAGAAGGAGATTTTGAAAAAGAAATCTTGCAGGAAAAATGAATTCTCCAGACACCAGATGACCATACAATAGCATAAACCACCAGGCAGTAGACCTAACTGGGTAGAAAGATTTGAAAAAACAATCCAAGAAGCTGCATACGTGACTTTGTAAAGACAAAAAAGTGTGCATATGCTTTTTTAATATAGGAAACTCATGTATATGTGAGTCTGCTTTATAGAAGCCTACGTGTATACACTAGTGTAATCAAAGGAAATGGTGTATACAAAGCTTTATTGGGAAAAACAAAAATCAAGGTCTGATCAAGAAGATCAAACTTGATGCCTGGGACACTAATGGACCAAACAATACTGTAAAAGAAAGAAATCAAGAAACTGAACCCTGATTGAGAACAAACAACCCAAACTAGGAATAACAAGATTATTATCCCCAGTGGATTCACCAATTTTGCTGCGGGTGAGACCACCCTAGCAATTTGGGTTGAGAACTTGTTGAAGCCCCGAAAATCGGTTCCACAACAAGGGGCATACCCACCTAGTCCAGACCCTGAACGCAACTCCTTTTCTGTTTTGGATAGTGGGTATGACTCGGGATAATGGGACCGGTTTCCCAATTTGTTTGTGATGATTCTAAGAAATGATGTTTTCCTTTCTAAAAAGTTTCTAAATAAAATGATTTTAATCTAAATCTAATATATCACATGCAATTTTATTCTAATGAATGTAGACATCTAATTCTAAAACTATCTCGGGATTAACTCTTTACTTATGTGATCTAAAATAATTTCTAACAACAACCAGTAATAAAGATCATTCAATTGCTACGAGAAAAAAATTCATTAAAAGTGAATTAGCTGTTATAAGAAATTAGCCGAAAGAATTGTGAGAAGAATATCGCATAATAAGTTGTTAGTAATATACTCAGCATAAACGGAATAGTTACCACCATACAACAATGCCAAATGATAACTTAAACATTCAAGCTTTCATATATAAACAACTGAATGTAACATATTACTTGACGCATAAGCAAAAATCATTAAGAGATAAAAGTACCATTGATAATAAATGCTACTCATGAGCTTTAGCAATATAGATTTATCTTCTCATAATTCAATATCTACTAAGAGTACAGAAGTGAATTTCAGTAGAAGAAATTAAACACAGATATCAATAGATCTCATTCCATTCATTCATCAAAACCTCCTCAAAGGGTGCAAAAGTGCATGTTCTGAAGAACTATTTTTGACAAATTTTTGGACCCCTTTCTAAATGCATGAGAGGGGTTTAAATACTACTAACTAAAGATGAAAAATAGTTTATCACAAAAATATAGGAGGAGGTTTAAATGATCATCCTCATCTAAGGCAAAAATAAATCAAAATAAAACTAAAACTATATCTGAAAATTAACTATGCATTTGTTCTCTTAGATCGCAAGCATTCAACATTGGCTTGAGTAGTGTTGGTTGGTTGACCTCCGATTTTAGTTGTCCTGCGAAAACAGGATTAGCAAGCGTTGGCACTATCTTCTTAGCAGAATTTGTAAGGCATTTCAGGGTCATACACTGACTTTGTGGTTTCACCAAGTGTTGCCAGTAAGTATCCCAATTTAACATGGTTAACTTTTTGATTGACTCTACCTTTTCTTCAACTTTCTGTCTCCAACTTGTCTGCAGTTGTTGTGCTTTCGAGAGAAATCCTAGAGTGGTTTTCGATATCAATTTGGCTTTGTGTAGATTTTCATTGACACAGTCATGACATTGCTTGCTACTTTCGCTACTTCTTCTGCTACCTGTTCTGCATTTTTGATCTATGCATCCCACTTGTTGAACAACATTTCTTTGTAGGATTCATTTATCTTGAGCAACCCTGCTTTCTTGCCTTCCTCCGATTCCTTCCAATTCAAATAATATGAAACTTTCTTATCAATTAAATCATAATCAAGTTGCAAATCCACGATTTGACTTGTGATTTTGTCTCTCATCTCACAGTGAGAGATCCATTGTGATATTCTTTGGCAAAGTGTCTCCTGCTATTGCAAGAGTTGATCATTCATGGCAAGGGCTTCTATGACAAATTCTATAACTTTGGGGCCATCTTTGTGCTTTTCTATTGTGGCCTATAATTTCTGCTCTTTTTCGGCCATACTACTTTGATAATCCAGTTGCATCTATTGAAAGTCCTATTGTAATTTTTCCAATTTTTCTTCTGCTTCCTGGCTAGTGTTGGCCTGCTATAACTATTGCTGCAAAAATAAGATTTTATCCTCTTTATCCTTAAGCAATAGTTGTACTTTGAATTCTTTATCAATAGTAGAAGAAGCATAAGCTCCTGTGATCTGGGATAACTTAGTCAGGTTTTCTATTGAATCAGTGGCAGGGTCTCGCCAACGAACATCTAGCTACTCTGCCTCAAGTGAGAGCACATTGTCTAGTTTTCATTTCTTTATCTGTCTCCTGACCACTACTTTTTGCTTCGAACTATAAAACACATCTAGAGGAGGGATTTCCTCTATCTTCAGCATGATTTCAGATGATGGAGCTATGGGAATGTGCTCAGCTTCTAGAGCATTGACAACTGTTTCAATGAGCATTTCTGTCATTGTCTGTGTTGGACTCCTTGGTGTCTCGATGTTTTGCTCATCGGTGTTGATCAATTCATTAAATGTTTCCCACTCTTTCTCCAGCACTGTTCTTAATGGCTTTGTTGGTTGGATGAGAGGAGCGGGAACTTCGACCTGTGTTGGCGACAACACTTGTTGATTTTTATTTTCTTTAGATTGGTCAGTATCCCTGACTAATCTTTCACTTTTATTGTGGTTGCTCTCAGACCGTCTAGACCATTCTGGTGATTCTCTTCTAGACTTATATTTAGACTTGTGTGTTCCCGAGCTTCCACTTATACTGATGCTGGGAGGGGGTTCCTTTATTGGTTCTAAGCGCAACTTGTCCAAGGGAATATTTGCCAATCTTTGTTCTCTATAGAGTTTAAACTCTTGGAACTCGACTGGGCCAAACTGGATTTGGGCCATGTGTAAGATGTCTCTAAGTATGCTCTTCTGCTGGAAGATGTCGTCAAAGAGATAATATTCCTTAGTTAACACATTTATTTTAACAGCCATAGTAACATTATCTATTACATCAAATGGATCAAACTATCTCCCTGGGAATTTAAACAATCGTAGACTCAAGATGTTGTCTACTTCTCTAAAAGCGTGACCTAGATCAAACAATGCAAAAACCCCACAGGCCACAAGGAATCACACCCAGATTTCATTTTTCTTGTCTTTTAGTTCTTTGCTCATTCCTCCAACCCCACAGGTTTGGTAGGCTATTTCATGGGCCATTAACTTGTTAGAAACATACAAGCGAAGTACATGAGGGAAAGTAATGCTTCCCAATACTCTGATGTAAGTGAAAAATTCTTCTCTGAACCATCTTTTGACAAGAAGAATATCAATTTCGACCTAGGGAGAAAATCTTGGGGCATCTTTATTATACAACGTTTTTTGAATGGGTAGCATAACTCCATGGCAGATTCTATAAAAATATGGGGTAAACTTATAATCCCATAGTTCCTTATGGTAGTCTTGAATGGGCAACGGATTCTGTATCATCCATTTCCAACCCATGAGAGGAAATCTAGAAACAAAACAGATAGCTTCCATGACATAAGCAACTAAAAAGAAAGGAGGATAGTCCTCTGAGAGGGAGTCCTTTTAGACCAATAATTCTAAATAGCAGAGGCTAAGTTACTAGACAATATTTGAGCCTAGTCCATAATAGTGGCGTTAGTAGCCGCATCCAATAGGGGTAGCCACTCAGATGAAAATTTATTGATATTAAGTTTTCCAGATGACCTACATAGCATTGCAGTAACGAAACAATACAGAGAGGAGAGGGAACCAATACTGTACATACCATGTTTGTCTTTCTTTAAATGATCTTCCTTTACTGACCAGCTTTTGGTGCATTCCGCCAAATCTTCATTTTCCTTGGTGAATTTCTCCACAAACTATTTGTTATAGCTAGCCTACGGCTCTGGTAAATGATACATGCGTCTAAACTTTTGTTGGGTGAATGACCCAATAACCTCTTGGTTCTACAACTTGAATTGCCTGTCTGTTATATCAGCATCGTCTATCACCCATTTAACCATATCTGTATAGGGAAGTATTTTAGGCCTTGCTGCTATATGGTGTAGTAATGAGCACGCAAGCTCTGTGAGTGATGCTTCAGATGACCCGCGTGCAACTGCTGTAACTGTAAATTCCTTGACTCTCGGGTTTTCTTCCTCTAGTAGACTATACATGCCTTCCCAAGTAGATATGCTTGCTTCTCTAGTATAGGTGGTGTCTGTGAATAAGGGCGTCATCTCTATTTTCTCAATAACCAAAGCTTTTCCCTTCTTTCCCATTACGTTCCTGCACACTACTCTGTATATTGTTCTGTGTACCGCTCCTGTAAGTTCACAAATAGAGAAATAAGACATAATTAGAAAGATAACGAATGATGGTAAGTAATAAGGTGACGGGAAAGCTCTTAATTTCAAAATCATATAAAATATATCACCTTACGTGAAATAACTTTTCGCTCATATCTAAATCCTTTCTCATAAATAACAATCAATAAAGCAATAAATTGACATTAATGCCCATAACTCAGATATCATATTATGAGAGACATTTCTTTGAAAAATGAGCCCTTTGATCTGTGATAGAGTAATTTTGCGATTTTCTTGTGCAATATTGAAGATCGCAATATCGCTAATCCTTTTTGTTAACAATCATTTGTTTCATTATGTGACTGCGAGATGGAATTTGCGAGATGCTTTATTGCACATCGCCGGATCAGGACGTTTTATCTTAGGTGGTGCTACGATATATGAAATCTGCGAGATGCGATGAGTCTGTATGGCACGTGATCTCACATCATCGCGTTTTCGTAATTCCAAAAGTTTCTTTATATGATGTCCTCCTTTACCCTTTTGCGATGCGATGTTCATTATTAAGAGAAAAATTTTATTTGAGACTTATCATAATACTTAAGATTTTGCATTTGCAGATGTTTTTCCTAAGTTTATGATAGTGTGTTTTATTGAAAGGGAATTACAAGTGCTATTTTTTTTTTATTTTTTTAGAAGGGTCCCCATTTATTTAGTGTTATTACTAATACTAAATAAAAAGGGGGGTTGTTTCTAGCCACAACAATTGTCCATTCACTAGGAAGAACCAATTATCTCTGATTATCTTTTGAATTTTCTGAAACTTCCAAAACAGAAAAGTTTTCTAGAAAATCAAACTTTATTATAGAAATATAAAGTGCATCATTCTCTTAGCCATTAACAATAGCTTGTTCCTTTCGTGCTAATTCTGATTATTTTCTTCCCAAAGTTATTCATTGAGTTTACATCAGTCACTATTTGGTTTATAAAGATAAAAACAAAGACATCTCTGTAGATCAGTTTTAAGTATGCTCATTTGTTGTAGGTAGAGCCTCTACTACTAGCAGGCGTTTATAGCCTCGACAGGGTTACCTGTTACCCAACAATGATCATGTATCCTACTTTGAGAAGTATGCAATTTTCAAAGATAAATCTACATTCACACTTATTTCTTTTATTTTCTTTTAATTCTTAAAGAACAATGTCTTGGTTTGGTGGCCAAATTTTAACAGTGCCATTCACTTGATTTATAACTTTACTAAACAAGCTAGCTTGTGATGAGACCCCTTGTCTTTAGATTGCAACAATCTTGAGTCATTGCCTTATTTTGGTATGAAGTTGGCAATGTCAGCTAGTTATAATCTTTATGATCATTATAAGCCGGCTCTTGATGAGACCTCTTATTCTTTAAGTTTATAGTGCATAGGTGGATTACTCTTTGGAACTTGCAATTCCCTAAATGGGGAGGAAGTCATTGGTTCCTTAAGAATAGCTCTAGACGATAATTATAGAGTTTTTTGAAGACAAATTTTCTACAGAGAACCTTTTTTTTGTTATTGATGCTTTTCATGAGTGATATAAGACAAATTCCCACTAAAGGTTGTTTTTAATCAAAATTCATAGGGCTGAAACTAGTAAAATTTTCAAGCTTGTAGCACTTGGCTATATCTTTCAATAATAATGGTTAATTTTCCAAAGTAGTTCTATTTATACAAGCGAAAAACAAAATTTAAAAAAAACACTAATCTTTTTTCATGAAATCCAAAAGTAACCATTTACAACCTGTTTTATTATCAAAATAAAGCTATAAGCAATAATTTACAAAAATAGAAGAGGTTATCTTCTATCGAAAGTATTTTTTAAGGATCTACCCATTAACAAGTAAAGATTATGTTTTCCCTACTAAATCTTGCAACATGAAAGTTGATGGACCTATAATTTCAACAATTTGGAATGGTCCAAGCCACATCCATTGGAATTTAGAATGTTTGCATTTTTCTTTGTGAGCCTTATCCCATTTCAATACTAAATCTCCAATTTGAAAATCCTTCTTAGATACCATGTTTGAATTGAAAGAGGCCTTTACTAATGCTTGATGATGAGCATGTGTAATTTTAGCCTATTCTTGATGCTCTTCTAGCATAAGGATCTGCAGTTGTCTTAGTTGTAAAGATGAAGATGGTGTTTCTTCAATAAATTGAACAAAGGCTAATGAAGGAATTGCTAGATGAGTTGGGAGAACTACTTCTTTCCCATAAACTAAATTAAAGGGAGAAGTGCGAATGGAAGCCTTTTGAGTTATTAGGTCTACCCACAGAGCATACATCAAAGGTTTGTGCCAATTTTTATGATTCTGATCAATAGTTTTCTTAATGATTATGATTAGGTTTTTATTTGTTGATTTAACCAATCCGTTCCCTTGTGGGTAATAATTGGCAGAATAATTAATTTTAGAACCTCTTTTAAGTGAAAATTCAGTCATAGCATTGCTAGGAAAATATTATGCATTATCAAACATTAAAGTAGAAGGTAAGCCAAACCTGGCAATTATGAACTGATCTATGAAATCAATGATATGTTCAGCATTAGCTGTCTTGAGAGGAACTTCTTCTACCCATTTAGTAAAATAATCCGTTGCTGTAAGGATGTACTTATGCTATTTAGAAGAGTGAGGAATGATATCACCTATTATATAAAATCCCCATTGCTCAAATGGTTGGTCGATATTGACTGGTTGCAATGGAAATGATGGTTTCTTCTATCTTCCAACAATAGTTTGACAAACATGACATTTCCTTACATAGCTATGTGTATCTTTAAATAGCGTAGTCTAATAGTATCTTGCGCGCAAAATTTTATGTGTTGTTGCTTCTCCTATATAATGTCCACTTCCTCGTCCATCATGGAGTTCTTGCAACACTTTTTGAGCTTCATATTTCTCAAGACATTGAAGAAGAACAGAATCATAATTCATCCTAAAAAGTACATCATTTATAAGTTGGGGCTATTTTCTTTGTATGATTTAGATTTGAAGGAGCGTATCCATTTTTTAAATAAAACATGATATCAACATATCTTGATTCAATATCATTTAGGCTTACCTCATACATTTGTACCTCTTGATTGGGAGATGGTATTTCTAATATAAGTGATGCTCCAGCCAACATTCTGCAAAAGCCTTGACCTTTTACGATATTTCCTGGCTTGATCTCAGCATCATATTCTTGTAGGGAAGTGACCCAATTTGCTCTCTTTTCACCCACATCTTTCTGTACCAAGAGATTTCTTACTGCTGGAAATGGCACATTTATCTTTGTATGGGTCTTAAGAAGAAAGGGTCTAAAGTGTTTGATTGCTTTGAAAACAACATAAGCTTGTTTCTCAACGTCAGAATAATTTAATTCAGCCCCTTGCAGATTTGAACAAAATAAGGCAATTGGGGCTTCCACTTTGTCTTGATTGGCTTGAGTGATTATTGCAGCATATGACTTCTCAGAGGCGAATGTATACAAAATGAAAGAATCGGAAAAAGTTGGAGTTGCTAGGGATGGGGCATTAACAATCGCTTGCTTAATCAAATTGAATGCTTCATATTCTACCTGACCCCATTTAAAGAGTGGATTTTTCTTAATCATTGATTATAATGGTGACACAATTCTTGAGAAGTCTGGGACAAATATTTTCACAACATTAATTTGGCTAAGGAAGGATTGCATTGCTTTCTTATTATGCGGTAAGGATATTTCAGAAATTTCCCTAATCCTATCTGGATCAATATGGATTCCAGATTTAGATACTATGAATACAAGAAGTTTTCCTTCACTTAATGCAAAAAAGGAATTTTTTTGGATTAAGTGAAATCTCATACCTTTGACAACGTTGGAAGATCTACTTTAAGTCCGTAAGGTGATTACGACATTTTTTAGAATATACAGTTATGTCATCCAAGTAAATCACCATTGATTTGTTTACTAATCCCTTAAATGCAATATCTATGGCCCTTTGAAATGTGGCACCAGTGTTAATTAGCCCAAAAGGCATCTTTTGATATGCATAAGTACCCCATTTGGTTCTGAATGTGGTTTTTAGTTGATCATCCGGATGGACCAAAACTTGGTTTTATTTAGAGAAACCATCTAAAAAGGACATCAATTCTGATCCCACAACTGCTTGCAATATTTGTTCCATAGGAGGTAGGGGAAAATTATCCCTTTGGCAGGCTTTGTTAAGATTTCAAAAGTCAATACAAATTCGAATGTCTCCATTTTTCTTCCTAACTGGAAACAAATTGGAAACCCATCTAGAATGTCGAACGGGAAAAATAATTTTGGCTTTCAATAATTTATTGAGTTTAGACTTAATCTGACTTTCCAGATTAGGGTGGATCTTCCTCAACTTTTGTTGGACTGGTTTTTTATCATCTATCATCGGGATAGTGTGTTGAATTGTTGAAGTGTAGTAAGTCTTAAGGTCATCATAATTCCAAGAAAAGACATTTTTATACTATTTCAGGAGTCGAAGAAAGGCTAATTTTTCTTCTGTGGCTAGACCAAGACCTAAATTGATATTCTGTGGCTTAGTATCCATTCCTAGACTTACTAATTCATAGTTCAGAGTTGAACTCTAAAGTTTTGAATTGGTAGACCTTTTGAATCTGTCTTTTAAATCGTATAGGTCTTCCAACTTGACTACAGATTTTAGTATGGCATTATTGGTGTTCTCTTATTGTAACTGCTTGTCATGTTGGTCCTCGTCAATTATCTTATTAGTGTAAGATCCTTCTGATGTCAGGAAACTTACAATATCAAGATCATTGTTAAAAATTCTCTAGTTGGTAACATTATCAGGGATGGAGGGCCTAAAGATCAATTCGATTGAGAATCCGTCTGGCTATAGTCTTCTGAGGGAATGAGTTTGGAAGCTACATTAGCCAGGAGGTTAGCACTAGCATTTTGGAGTCTGGAAATGGATGAAATATTGAATGATATAAAATTTTCAGTCAGGTCTTGTACTAAAGATTGATAATGCTTTAATTTACCTGATAGTCAATGTATAGTATTTCATACTTGTTTAATAACAATCTCAGAATCTCCAAAGACTTGTAGATACTTGATGTCTATTCCAATAGCTTTGTATAGCCTTTGCACTAAAGCTTCATATTCTGTAGTGTTGTTTGTGCAATCGAACCTGAGTCTACAAGTTAGCATGGTTTTATTCCCTTTTGGACTAACTAATACACATATTGCTCCTGCTCCATCATTATACTTAGAACCATCAAAAAATAATTTCCAAAACGAAGAGTTATTTACAGGACTATCTACAAAATTAACGCATTTAGAAGTGTCTGTTTGAGAAAAGTTTTCTACTTGAGACAAAACAAAATATTCTAAATAAGTCGAAGTATGAGCATTAAAATTTCCTAAGAAAGAGTCAACAAAATAGTTGTCAATTATATTGTTATTGTATGTTATAGGTTCATTTTCTCCTTCCAGTTCCGTCACTATGTATTTTTGATGTCTTTCTCACTCAACCTTTATCTGATTTGGTTTACCATTGTAAGGGAGCCACATATGTGAACAGTCGGTCACAAAGTATCGGTGAGAGCCTTATGGTCACTTGATTTAGTTCACCAATTACTTCAACCTGCAATCAGTCTAGTTGAACTATGCGTACTGCAAATTTTTGAGGTTGGACATTTAACTTTGCACAAATTGTTTTAGGCAAAATATTAGATGAAGAACCTGAATCTACCAAACAATTATGCAAATTTTTATTGAAAATTTCGTAAGTAAGGAGGAATGGAGGAGTATAGTATTTTGACCTACCTCCAATTAAAGCAATATCATTTGGGTCAGCTTTATTTTCCATACTAGTTGGAGGTCTTCCCATTTCATGAGAAGTTTGTGATATTACAATAGCAAGAAGAGGTGCAACAGGTACTGCATGTAACTCTTTCAAAAGTAATTTCTGTTGGTGTTTTAATTTTCTCAGTTCATGAAAAGTAATGTTGGACCTAGTATTTTTCATGTCTTCAATGATATTATACTCCATATCATCAGAAACTATCAGTGTTTTAGTTGGAGTTGATGAATCGGATTGGACTGGGCTTGTCTGAGTCACTTTTGGTGATGATTTCTTGCCTTCGACTTTATCCTTGGAAATCAAGCTTGCGCTCTTCTGTTTAGAACTGGGCTATGGAGGATCAAGTTGATTTCTACTTCTGGTACTAACTGGCGATGCCTCTTGATCCTCTTCATCTAGAAGAATGAAGTCCCACATCCCTTGTAGTTATACAACCTCATCTTGATTAGTAGGTTCTTGATTGGAAACTTCCTCTTCTTCACCTTCAGATTCTGCATTTGTTATAGCATTGGGAGGCTTTGGATCAGATGAAGGGTTTTTTCTATATGGCTTGTAGGGTTTCTTAGATGAAGTCTCTGCTACTTGTCTTTTAATGTCAACCATTTCATTAGACATGGTTTTTAAAACATTCTGCAATCCTTCTAAATCAAATGGGTCCTTTAATTGCTTTTTCTTAGGATCATCTCTAAAAGTAACCTTCTTAGATTTTCTTTCATCAACAACATTTTTCTTTCTAAAGCTAAGATGTGCTTTTCTACCGCTATCGCTTCCTTCATGTTTTCGGCCAATGTTGTCTTGGCAACCCTATCAACAAAGATTGCTATGTTCGATGGTAAAGTAGATATGTACCATTCACTTCAAACTTCTTCGCTAGGCTTGGAAGTGATAGGGATTTTATTCAAAAGTTTGTTGAAATGCAAGTTAAAATGTTTGATAGGTTCTCTCGATTGAGTCTTAAGATTTGATATATCATTGATCTATGTTGCTGTAGACCTACCATCTCCAAATTTTGTTAAGAATTGCTCTTGAAAAATGTCCCAGCTAGTAATGGATCCTAATGGTAATGAAAAATACTAGGACCCAGTTGCTTCTTGTAAAGTATAAGGAAAAAGTCTAACAATAATGTCTTCCTTTGTAACTCCATTTAAATTTATTGATAACATAAAGTTATTTATGTGTTCTTCTACTAGCATGCCTACTTTAGGGTTAAACTTGGGTAGCCATTTCTCAGGATGGGCCAATAATTGACTCAAGGGCGCAGGCATTAAGACTGCCCCTGGATTATTCCAAGGGTTTTGAGCCATCATTGAGCTACTAATAGAGGAAAGCGCAAATGAAGTTCCTTGTGGTAGGGATGAGGATATCAAAGTTCTAGTACTCTATTGAACAACAATATGAAGTGGAGGGGTGGATGGGACCTTTGAGGTGCCTTCCTTGCTCTTTTCCTTCTAGGCAGAGGTAATTCAGTTGGTTCGATACCAAATTTTTCAGTATGTAATATGGTAAGAGGTTGTGAAGGATTGTATTGCGAAGTCACACTACCTTGAGATAAATCAAATTTTTGTGGTGATATGGAAAATCCTTGAAGTTTATGGATCAAAGAATCAACCTCAAGGGGTTCGATAGTAGATCTATCTTAATTGTTCTGGTTTGTGGTAGTGGGTGTTGTTTTCTCAACTTCTCGTTTAAGATTTAAAGACTCGGAGTGTGATGGAGAAGTCGAGGGAGATGTTGAGGGCGATTTACTCTTAAAATGGTTTTTAGATTTATATTTACTAGCCATTCACAATTTGGGCCCTCCTTTTAGCGCCAAATATGTTGAAGCCCCAAAAATCGAGTCCACAACAAGGGGGATACCCACCCGGTCTGGACCTTGAAAGCAGCTCCTTTTCCATTCGGATAGTGGGTCCGACTAGGGATAATGGGACAAATTCCCCAATCTGTTTGTGATGATTCTAAGAAATGATGTTTTCCTTTCTAAAAAGTTTCTAAATAAAATGCTTTTAATGTAAATTTAATCTATCACATGCAATTTTATTCTAATAAATGTAAACATCTAATTCTAAAACTATCCCAAGATTAACTCTTCACTTATGCGATCTAAAATAGTTTCTAACATCAATTGGTAATAATGATCATTCAATTGCTACAAGAAAATAATTCATTAAAAGTGAATTGTTTCGTATAAGAAATTAGCCGAAACAATTGTGAGAAGCATATCGCATAATAAGTTATTAATATATTCAGCATAAACAGATTAGTTACCACCATACAACAGTGCCAAATGATAACTTAAACATTCAAGCTTTCATATATAAACAACTGAACATAACATATTACTTAACGCATAAGCGTATACCATTAAGAGATAAAAGTACCATTGATAATAAGTCCTACTCATGAGCTTCAACAATATAGATTTATCTTCTCATAATTCAATATCTACTATGAGTATGGAAGTGCATTTCAATAGCAGACATTAAACATAGATACCAATAAATCTCATTCCATTCATTCATCAAAACCTCCTGAGAGGGTGCAAAAGTGCATGTTCTGAAGAATTGTTTTTGACAAATTTCTAGACCCCTATCTAAATGCATGAGAGGGGTTTACATACTACTAACTAAAGACTAAAAATAATTTGTTACAAAAATATAGGAGGAGTTTTAAATGACCGTCCTCATCTAAAGCAAAAATAAATCAAAATAAAACTAAAACTGTATCTGAAAATTAACTATGCATCTGTTCTCTTAGATTGCAAGCATTCAGCATTGGCTTGAGGAGTGTCAGTTGGTCGACCTTTGATTTTAGTTGTCCTGTGGAAACAGAATCAGCAAGCGTTGGCGGTATCTTCTCGACAAAATTTGCAAGGCATTTTAGAGTCATACACTAACTGTGTGGTTTCACCAAGTGTTTCCTGTAAGTATCCCAATTTAACTTGGTTAACTTTTTGATTGACTCTGCCTTTTCTTCAACTTTTTGTCTCCAACTTGTTTGCAGTTGTTGTGCTTTCGGGAGAAATGTTCGAATGGTTTCTAATATCAAGTTGGCTCTATGCAGATTTTCACTGACACGGTCAATGACATTGCTTGCTACTATCACTGCTTCTTCCACTACCTGTTCTACCTTTTTTATCTGTGCATCCCACTTGTTGAACAACATTTCTTTGTGGGATTCATTGATCTTGAGCAACCCTACTTTCTCGCCTTCCTCTAATTCCTACCAATTCACATAATCTGAAACTTTCTTATCAATTAAATCACAATCAAGTCGCAAATCCACAACTTGACTTGTGATTTTGTCACTCATCTCGCAGTGAGAGTTCCATTGTGATATTCTTTGGCAAAGTGTCTCCTACTATTGCAAGCGTTGATCATTCAAAGCAAGGGCTTCTGTTATAAATTTTGTAACTTTGGGGTCATATTTGTGCTTTTCTATTGTGGCTTGTAATTGCTGCTCGTTTTCAGCCAGACTGCTTTGATAACCCAGCTGCATTTGTTGAAAGTCCTGTTGTAATTTTTCCAATTTTTCTTCTGCTTCCCGGCTAGTGTTGGCCTACTGTAATTGTTGCTGCAAAAATAGTATTTTATCCTCTTTATCCTTAAGCAATAGTTGTACTTCGAATGCTTTATCAATATTAGCAGAAGAATAAGCTCCTGCGATCTGGGATAACTTAGTCAAGTTTTCTATCGGATCACTAGTAGGGTCTCGCCAAATGACATCCAACTCCTCTGCCTCAGGTGAGAGCATGCTATCTAGTTCTCGTTTCTTTCTCTGTCTCCTGACCACTGCTTTGTGTTTTGGACTGTAAAACACATCTAGAGGAGGGATTTCCTCTATCTTCAACATGATTTTAGATGATGGAGCTATGGGAATGTGCTCAATTTCTAGAGCATTGACAACTGTTTCAATGACCATTTCTGTCATTATTTGTGTTGGATTCCTTGGTGTGTCAATGTTTTGCTCATCAGTGTTGATAAATTCATCAAATGTTTCCCACTCTTTCTCCAGCTCTGTTCTTAATGGCATTATTGGCTAGATGAGGGGAGCAGAAACTTCCACTTGTATTGCAAACAACACTTGTTGTTATGGATTTTCTTTAGATTGGGTAGTATCCTGACTGATCTTTCACTTTTATTGTGGTCGCTCTCTGACCATCTAGACCGTTCTAGTGATTCTCTTCTAGACTTATATTTAGACTTGTCCTACCCCGAGCTTTCACTTATACTGATGCTGGGAGTGGGTTCCTTTATTGGTTCTAAGTGTAACTTGTCCAAGAGAAGATTTGCCAATCTTCGTTCTCTATAGAGTTTAAACTCTTGGAATTCTGCTGGGCCAAACTCGATTTGGGCCATGTGTAAGATGTCTTTGAGTGTGCTCTTCTACTGGAAGATGTCATCAAAGAGATCATCTTCCTTAGTGAACACCTTTATTTTAACAGCCGTAGTAAAATTATTTATCACATCAAAGGGATCAAACTATCTCCCTGGGAATTTAAACAATCATAGACTCAACATGTTGTCTACTTCTCTAAAAGTGTGACCTAGATCAAACAATGCAAAAGCCCCATAGGCCACAGAGAATCACAACCATATTGCCTTTTTCTTGTCTTTTAGTTCTTTGCTCACTCCTCCAACCCCACAATTTTGGTCGGCTATTTCACAGGCCATTAACTTGTCAGGAACATACAAGGGAAGTACATGAGGGGAAGTAATGCTTCTGAATACTTTGATGTAAGTGAAAAATGCTTCTCCAAACCATCTTCCGATAGGGAGAATATCAATTTCGGCCTCAGGAGAAAATCTTGGGGTATCTTTATTATACAACATTTAGTGAATGGGTAACATAACTCGATGGCAGATTCTATAAAAATATGGGGTAAACTTAGAATCCCATAGTTCCTTATTGTAGTCTTGAATGGGCAAGGGATTTTATACCATCCATTTCCAACCCATGAGAGGAAATCTAGAAACAAAAGAGATAGTATCCATGACATAAGCAGCTAAAAGGAAAGGAGGATAAATCCTCTGAGAGGGATTCCTTTTAGACCGATAATTCCAAATAGCGGAGGCTAAGTTATCAGACAATATTTGAGCCCACTCCATAAGAGTGGAATTGGTAGCCGCATCTAGTAGGGGTAGCCACTCAGATGAAAATTTATTGATATCAGGTTTTCCAAATGACCTACATAGCATTGCAGCAACGAAACAATACAAAGAGGTGAGGGAACTAGTATTGTACATACCATGTTTGTCTTTATTTAAAGGCTCTTCCTTTGCTGACTAGCTTTTGGTGCATTCTGCAAAATCTTCATTTTCTTTGGCGAATTTCTCCACAAATTGTTTGTTATAGCTAGCCTGTGGCTCTGGTAAATGATACATGTGTCTTAAATTCTGTGGGGTGAATGACCCAATAACCTCTTGGTTCCGCAACTTGAATTGCCTGTCTGTTATATCAACGTCGTCTATCACCCATTTAACCATATCTGCATAGGGAAGTATTTTAGGCCTTGCTACTATATGGTGTAGGAATGAGCACTCAAGGTCTGTGAGTGATTCTTCGGATGACTCGGGTACATTTGCTATAATTGTAACTTCCATGACTCTCGGGTTTTCTTCCTCTAGCAGACTATACATGCCTTTCCAAGTAAATATTCCTACTTCTCTAGTATAGGTGGTGTCTTTGAATAAGGGCGTCATCTCTGTTTTCTCAATAACGAGAGATTTTCCCTTCTTTCCCATTATGTTCTTCACACTGCTATGTATATTGTTCTGCGTACCACTCCTGTAAGTTCACAAATAGAGAACTAAGACATAATGAGAAAGATAACAAATGATGGTAAGTAATAAGGTGATGGGAAAGCTCTTAATTTCAAAAACATATCAAATATATCACCCTACGTGAAATAACTTTTCGCTCAGATCTAAATCCTTTCTCATAAATAACCATCAATAAAGAACTAAGTTGACATTAATTCCCATAACTCGGATATTGGATTAGGAGAAACATTTCTTTGAACGATGAGCCCTTTTGATCTATGATAAAGAAATTTTGTGATTTGCTTACACAATATTGCTAATCCTTTTTGTTAGTGATCATTTGTTTCATTATGTGACTGCGAGATGTGATTTGTGAGATGCTTTGTTGCACATCACAGGGTCGGGACAATTTTATCTTAGGTGGTGCTGTGATATATGAAATCTATGAGATGTGATGAATCTATATGGCATGTGACTTCGCATCATCGAGTTTTCGCAATTCCGAAAGTTTATTTATATGATGTCCTCCTTTACCCTTTTGTGATGGAATGTTCATTATTAAGAGAATGATTTTATTTGAGACTTATCATAATACTTAAGATTTTGCATTTGCGGATGTTTTTCCTAAGTTTATGATAGGGTGTTTTACTCAAAGGGAATTATAAGTGCTAGTTTTTTTCTTTTTCTAGAAGTGTCCCCATTTATTTAGTGTTATTACTTATCTTAAATAAAAAGGGGGGTTGTTGCTGGCCACAACAGAACCCCAACAGAGTAGAGGGAAAACCACAACAAGAAATGCTCAAGAAATTAACCAAAATTCTTATTCTACTAAACTATGTAGGAGTATCCTTACCTAGATGTCCTTCATTTGGGTAGATCTTGCGGGGTGCAAACCCTCGGCTTCTCCCAATTTTCTTGAAACCTGAAAATTATTCAAATGGAACATACAAAATAGTAGAAACATAAATCATGTTCATGATATTAACTTTAAGTCATATAAATGAATGACTAATTATACATCAATATAAGATTCATAAATGAATTACAACATAACTGCATGCATAAACATATTGAATATCGGAAACATGACAACATTCCTTTTATTGAAGTTAGCTACAAGTAAAGTGGAGAAATACGACTTGAGTCCTTCTCCGGCTCCAAGTGGAATTGTCCTTTGCATTCGTCCTTTCCCAACCTTCAACAATCTTCCTCCATCACCAATACAAGGATATCTCAAACAAGATGAAGGATATATATAACAAGAAAACAAGTGTTTCCTGAAGCTTTAGGGAGTGCAGGGGGGCACAGGGATTCATCAGACTCGATCATGGATAATCTCACTATAGTATCAATATCTAAAATCTTCTCTGTTAAGGCCTTCCCATGGAGGTTTATTTATACTTCTCCAAATTATTTTTTTCAATTGGGAAACAATTGGGCCATGGGAAATATAATGTGAGTAACATGTAAAACCTTGAACTCCGCCAAAAATTAAGGAAATTTATTTTTTTTTAAGTGTTTTAACATATGTACGCAGGTTGGGTATATGCTGACCCACGTGCACACGCTTTTGTCATAGGGAAAAGTAGCGTATAGGGAATAAAACATTGTTTTTTAGATTTTGGACCAAGTCTGGAAGGAAGGGTTACCTTAGGCCATAATCAGAGCATCAGATCTACCAAGAGTTGTAAATGGTGCTATAACAACAACAGATGGTTTGGTGAGATTTAGGGACAAGATCTATGTGCGAGACAACAATGAGCTCAAGAAGCTTATCTTGAGAGAATTTCATATTAAACCCATGGGGCCTTCATTGGTGGGGGAAATATCATACCACGTGCATTCATATTGGGGGATATATATTGAGGAAAAAATGGAATAATATATTGGGATATATATAGGGGGTAAAAGGTTTTTATATTGGAAGGTATACAAAATGGAGCTCAAAGTTAATGAAAAATATAGAGTATAAAAAATGTTAATGAAAAAATGGATACCTACAATATCTAGTGAAAGTAGGGGTTTTTTAAATTGGTAAGGTGTAATGGGTTTATATGGGTAGGGGGTTAAATAGTGTGGATTGTAGAGGTATTTTCTAATATGTAGTCAAATTAGGGGTATTATTTAGTATGCCATGAATGCACGTGATATGCTAGAAGTTCATTGAGTGAAGCCCCTGTGATTAAAATGTATTCAGGTCACCTAGAATATCAAAAGACTCTAACAACTGTGAAGAAGTTGTATTATTGGCCGAATTCAAAGAAAGAGGTAGTTGAGTTCATCCCATGGCTTTTGGATTGTCAACGGGTAAAAACAGAGTGCAAGCATCCAGGTGGCTTATTACAACCAATGTTGATTCCATAATGGAAATGGGAAGTCATTTCCATGGGATTCATTACAATTTTTTCAAAGACATCTAGCTACAATGATTCTATTATTCTTTTGCTTGACAGGTTGACTAAGGTAGCTCACACAATTCTAGTAAAGCCTATTTATTTAGCTAGTGAGGTAGCATAGGTCTTCATTAGTGAGATAGTGATATTACATGGTATTCCTAAGAAGATTGTGTTAGACAAAGATGCCAAGGTCACTTCTAGGTTTTGGAAGGAGTTGTTTACAGGTTTGGGTACAAAGTTGGCCTTCAATACAACTTATCATACATAGACAATTGGATAGTTAGAGAGGATCAATAGGATTCTAGAGGACATGATGAGGATGTATTTTATGCACCAACAAAGGAAGTGGGAAGAGTATCTATCAGTAGTTTAGTTCACTTATAAAAAAGGTTATCAGGATTCATGGATGATGAGTCTATTCTAAGCACTTTATAGGTGGAGTTGTAATACTCCCATCAAATGTAGTGATATAGTGAATAGTGTACTAATAGGAGAGGACATGTTACAAGAGATGGAACATGAAATGTAGGTTATCAAGAAGAATCTAGAGGAGGAAAAGGAAAAATAGAAGAGTTATGCAGATCAACACAGGTTGTTTAAGGAGTTTCAGGTTTGGGAACATGTGTACTTGTGCATCAATCACAAGAAGAGCTCATTGAGGATTGGATCACATTCCAAAAGGGTACCTTAGTATTGTTTTCCTTTCAAGATCCTTGAAAGGATTAAACCAGTGGCCTAAAAAATTGTACTACCTCTGACAGTGAAATTCCATGATGTTTTCGATGTTTCATTTCTTAACAGATATGTGAAGGATGTTGATCATGTGATTGAATGGTTTGTATTGCTAGTGGAGCCAGAAGGAGAATTCCATCTAGAACCTCAGTGCATTTTGCAGTAGAAACAACTCATGATCTGGAATCGAGCAATCAAGAAAGTTAAAGTGTAGTGGAAGCACTTTGGGCTTGATGAAGCTACATGAGAGATGGATGATCAGATGCGAGCTATGTATCCTTCACTATTTTTTGGTTAAGGAAAAGGAATTTTGGTATATGTATCTATTTTTGTTGTTGTTGTAAATACCACAATGAGCTATGTTATAAAGCTCCAATAAGTGGTATGGTTCTCATGTTGTCATGTTTGTCATGTTGGTTTTTCCTTCCAGTAGGTTGTTCATTATAAATACTGAATTGAGCTAAGTTATAAAGCTCCATGGGTACTATATTTTGGTTTTAAGTGGTTTTCTAGTAATAGGTGTCATAGAACACTAAGGATGGTGTTCCATTAAGGGGGAGGGGTATGTAACAACCCCGGGTAAGTTCATGTAATAATGTTAATAAAGGAAAAATAAGACTGAGGTCACAAGACACATATTCCAAGATGAATGTTGGGCAAAACATCCTAGTGGGTGTTCATTTTTATTATGGCCAAGGAAATTGACAAACGAATTGGAAAAGTAAAAGAGGATTAATTGGGAATTTATTTATGCAAATAAAAGAAAATTGGAGAAAAGGGATATGAAATTCCACATATTTGCATGTGAGGAAAATTGAAGGAAAATAGAGGAACTTGAAGAAAATAGAGATCTCAATAATAAAAAGGCTTTTGAGGATCAATTCAAATTATTTTCTTATTTTAGTTGTTTGTTAGTTTTAGCTTGGATCTCTCTCTACTCTCTCATACTATTGCACACTTAGATCATTCTTAGAGCACTTTAGCATTAGAGAAAGGAAAGCAAAGGAAGGACAAGAAGGAAAAGGAAAGTAAGGGTCAATCAACGAAAAGTTGGATCAAGAAGCTTCAATAGGAATACTTGCAAGTAATAGGTTGCATGCATGATTTCTTAGCTAGTTTGTGAATGCATGTGTGTATTTGGTTCTCTTGCTTTCATTGGCATGAGTTTCGCTAGGTGTGATAGTGGTTTTAGTTTTTTCTTGCCATTTCTGGATCGCCATGGTGTAATGTAGTTCATTATTTGGTTGTGCTTTCAATTTCCATATGGTTTTGGAATGGAGTGAGGCAGTCTAAGGAAATTTTTGATAGGGCCTAGGAATCCCATAACTAGTTTTGACAAGATTGTGGTAAAGCATGAGGGTGAAGAAACACCAAATCCTAAAGGTGTTGGTGAATAAATTATGAGGCATACAAACCTATTTTGGGCCTAGTAATCCCTTGACTGGTTTTGGCAGGATTGCAATAAATCTTGACTGTGGAAGTGGTTTAATCTTTGGGAAGCCCTAGTCTTTTATGCATTGGTTTTCTTATGTGATATCTTGACTGGTTTTGGCAGGATCACAAAAGCATGAGGGTGGAGGTGATTTAATCTCCAGGAAGCCTTGGCTTCTTTTGTCTTGTGTCCCACATTCATGTTTGGAATATGGCACAGGGATGATTGGCTAAAATAGGTGTGACAATGGCTTCAACCTTGCCTTGCCATTTCTAGATAGCCATGACATACTAGAGTTCATTTATTTGGTTGAGATTTTGATTTCCATATGGTTTTGGAGCCAGGTGAGGTGGTCTAAGGAAAATTCTGTTAGTGCTTAGGAATCCCTTGACTAGTTTTGGTGGGATTGCTATAAATCCCGAGGGTGAAGAAAGGCCAACTCCTCAACGTATTGGTGAATAAATTTTGAGGCATCCAAGCTTGTTTTGGGCCTAATAATCCCTTGATCAGTTTTGGCAGGATTGTTGGCATTATGTTTCTGGTATGGTTATATGTTACAGATGTTGTACTTGATGGCAACACCCATGGCATGGCTCTCAATATGATGAGAATTAAGAAGTATGCACGAGAAAAGTTCACAAAATTTTATGCAGAGAAAAGTTTATTTCATGTGGGAAAACTTACCTTTGTTCCATGGTATGTCCTTGGAATTTGAACCTATGGTTTTTGGACCATGGCATCTCGACAGACGTGTTGATCCCTAGTATTGAGTTGATGGTATTGGTTTGTTATGGTTTTGGCCCGTGGTATTGGTCCATGATTTGAGGAAGAGCTTGCCTATATAAAGCAAAGGAGATCATTTGGCTTGTGTATGCTTTTGGGTTGAATATCTGAAATATTGGGTTATTGTTTCAAAAGCTCGATCTATATGAAAGTGAAGTGGAAAGTGAATCTGTGAAGGGTGATCTCTCGAGCGCTGCAGCTGCAGAAGTGCGGAGGTGCCGCAAGAGACACCGCAGGAGGCACCGCAGGAGACATCGCAGGAGGTGCCGCAGGAGACGCCACAGGAGGCGCCGCAAGAGACGCCGTAGGAGGCGCCGCAGGAGGTGCCGCAGGAGACGCCGCAGGAGATGCCGCAGGAGGCGCCGCAGGAGACGCCGCAGGAGGCGTTGCAGGAGGCACCGCAGGAGACGCCGCAGGAGACACCGTAGGAGATGCCGCAGGAGACGCCACAGGAGGCGCCACAGGAGACGCCGCAGGAGGCGCCGCAGGAGACACCGCAGGAGGCGCCGTAGGAGACACCGCAGGAGGCGCCACAGGAGATGCCACAGAAGGTGTTCTGGGTTTAGTTTTCTGTTATTGTGGATCTGGTTATCTGGGTGACTTACT
>APFE030667468.1:0-23038 GCA_000404065.3 Pinus taeda | reverse complement strand
CTGAAAATTCAGGCACGAAGCAAGAAGGAACTTACCTTCTCCCATGACAACGATACAGTACAGTCCAACAAAAGTGGATCGAGCCAAAATGTTGATTCTGTGGCAGTGAATGCCAACACAGAAAACACTGAGTTTGTCAACCATGGTAAATATGTCACATGTTCCTTTTTATTCATCATTATTTAAATGGAAATATTGTAGGACCATCTCAACTAAGTAAAAGGATTGATAATAACAGACCAGGTCAAACTAAATATAAAACTAGAATGAATCTTTTTATTTGGGTTTTAGCCTCTGAAATTTATGTTCGTATTGCAGCCTTTATTTTGTGGACTGAAATGAGGCAGCAATGGGTTGGAAATAGACCTCAGGAAAAAGCTAAGCAGCTTGCTGAGCCTGGTCTAGGGTATATTTCTATGGTTCATTCAGCACAATTAATTCATTTTTCCACGTTGGTATTAATATTATTTTTCTAAAAATGTGTTTTTCAATGTTATGATGTCTCCAGATCTAATGCAATATACGGATTCGAAGGACAAATAACTCAAAAATTCGGCTACCTCAATCAATAATTCAGAGATCCTTTTATTTTTGAATGGCGTGAAATTATTATTTTTAATTATTTAATTTATAATGAATATATTAAACCAATTAAAATATTATAAATTATAAATTATACGTAAGGTAGAAAAAGTATAAATCGTGAACTAAAATATTAATGATAAATTTAAGAATATTGATTACATTTAAAAAGTATTATAAAATATTATTATAGATTATTGTTATTAACATTCAATTTTTAATATTTATATTTTAAAATTAACTTATGTATTTAAATGGCTTATAGGGAAAATATTAAATATTAAAATTTAAGTTTATTATTGCTATATTTATAAATAATTTAATAATTAAAAGAAGTTAATGGTAATTTTCCAATATTCATTGGATTTAAAATATTTTTATTTCTTGAGAGTTTTATTTTCTTTTGCTTTTAATAAATGGAAAATTAAACTTTAAATTAATATGTATGTATTTTAATATTCATTATTGTTTATTAATTTAGTTTTAATTTGAATAATGTCATTTTTATCTATGTTACACATTTGCTTATATTGACTTATAGCATCTTAATACAATAACTCTAAAAATAATACTTATTTGTAAACATCTCAACATATAGTAATATAAAATATTTAGAAATAATATTTCTTTTAAATTCTCTTAATTAAAATCAAATTTAACTCTATCATGTAAATTTCTAACTCAACATTTTAAATATTAAAATGGATTTAAATTATTATATAATATGTATCTAAGTTTACATATTATAAAAAATAACCTTAGATTTAAGTATTATTTACAATAACACTTTAAAGAATAATTTTTTATATATTTATGTATCATAATAAATATACTTTAATGAAATTTAAGAACATTATTAATAAGGAAGATATACTTTAATAAAAATCAGAAACATTATTGATAAGGAAGAAATACTTTAATAAAATTCAGGAACATTATTAATAAAGAGGATTTAAATTATTATAGAGTATGCATTTACATTTACATATTATAGAAATTAACCTCTATTTAAAGTGTTATATTACACTTCAAAGAATAAAGTAATAGATATACTCTAATGAAATTTAGAAACGTTCTTCATACTCTGGGCATAGGAACATTTGAATCAGGAATCTCTTTTTCAGTGGAGTTATGGGAGGAAGTGCAATCTTTAATGGGATTGTTTATTAAGGCTCGCAACTTTTCCATTTGTTGAGGAAGGTTATACATTTCATTCTCAATTCATATTTATACTATATGATATTTATATTTATTTAGCCAAAGATATTTATTTAACCAATGTTATGTCTAAAAATTGAAAATTTTTATTCCGGAGAAAAAAATACAAGAATCAAATGAAAAAGCTAAAATACCATGGATGGAAAGGATCTGCTATCTATGTGAGAATAGGAACATCGTGGATGAAAACTACTTCCTCTAAGAGTGCCTTGAGTACAACCACATTTGCTATCTATGTGAGAATAGGAACATCGAGGATGAAAACTACTTTCCTCTTAGAGTGCCCTGTGTACAACCACATTAGATCTCAGTCTCACAATCTTTGTTACAATACTGAACTTCCTAGCCTTTTACAATCTTAAATCAAAATAAATAATTTATTTCTTTAGGCCCGATAGACCAATGTTTGGTTTCAACGGAGTTACATCATCAATCTATTTTAACTTTGTAAACTTTAAAATAATTTCTTTCCTTCTATGTATATATTAATTTAATTTTGATTAAAAAAAGACTAATTTTGATTAAAAAAAAGACTATTCCAAATAAGTAAACTTTAATTAAGAATAATGGAATTTATACTGACCACAAGTATAACAGAGATATGACCAAATCTAGACCTAAGGAGATATGAGAGAATTTGCATCTACCTCAGACCATATTGCAAACGAAGACGAAGACTGAGGCAGAGTACTGAAGACAAAGTAAATAAAAATTTACTGGCCCTATTCTGATTCCTTCGTCCTCGCTCCTTCTCCACAGGCATGTCATCTCATCTTCGCTGCCTCAAAGAGATCAAAAAATACCGTATGAGTTAGAGATCAAAAACTCGGTTACCCGCTTCGGTTAAAACAAAAACAATAATATAATAACGCTCGGCTCTTCATCTCCCTCGATGGCGAAACCTCTTTAAAACAACTTGTTGCGTAAAACCTGCCAAAAAAATATTAAAAAATATATTTATTTTGAATTATCTTTTTACATCATTATAAGTTTATGTGTATTAAAAAATAAATGTTTTTTTTATATGTTTATGAACACTATCCATAAGGATCTATTTACTTTGTTTTTTTTCTTAATACTGTAACTAAAGTTTGATTTCTATATTTATTTTATTATGGATCTATTTATTCATTTTATTATGGATCTATTTATTCCGTAAATATTTTATTATGGATCTATTTATTCCATAATATAATATTTATTTGATTATGGATCTTTTATTATGGATCTATTTATTCCATAATATAATATTTATTTTGGATCTATTTATTCCCGTAAATATAGTATGATTTATATTAGTAATATTATTATAGAATTAAAATTTATTATATATAAGCTATATATTTAATCAAAATTTCAAAATCCATAAATAATTTTTTAGTATAATGTTTTTCATTGTAATTTTATATTTAATTTTTTTATTATAATCTTTAATTTATATTTCAATATATAGAGAGCAAAGTTTACAACAATTTCCATTATTTTTTAAAGGGTTTATATAAGTTGAAAAAAATTAAAATAAAAAAGTCATTAACAATTAACATTTTGTCTTGTTAAAGAAATCTATGGAGTAAAAAAATCAAAAAGGGTTAAGTAAATATGGCTAATGATTATTAGACATTTTTACAAGTGAAAATTCTAGTTTCATCAATTTGATGCATGAACAATAACATTCTAGATATTGATTGAAGTATTGAATTATTAATTAAAAATAGTTGTGGAAATAATATTGGAGGGAAATGAAGCCTTTGTGGGCATCTCAATTGATGTTGGCCTTGAAAATGAAGGGTTATGTGGAAGGAGGTTCAAGGTTCAAATCCCTTTGATTCATTATGCCTACAAAAGGGGCATACATAGGCACATAAAGGTTATAGTGGTAGTGGTTGGAATCAACCTCTTGTCACAAGAGTATGAGACCAACCCAATTGTCGATTCCTATAAAAAGAAAATAATAATGATAATAATAATAATAATGGAAGAAAAGGATAGTGGGAAATATATTGACAACAACATAGTCAAGAAAGATAAAGGTATGGATGAATATCAACAAAGAAAAGTGCCAACAAGTTGTGGTCACGTGACATCATCATAGTTTAATAACAAGTTGAAGAGTTTAAATGTGATAAGTAAAATGTTTATAATGGAAGTTGAAAGCATTAATCCCAAAGATTTGCATGGGGAATGTAATGTGTCTAGATTTAAATTCACACACAATTATTGCACATATAGATTTAAATGGAAAATAATGAGAAACATGATACAAGTGAAGCTAAAAATATAAAAGAATACAGAGATCAAGATAAAAGGAGTAGGGTCACACCAATATTTTCTATTTTTTCTATTTTTAACCCGAACGAGAAAATTTTGTTAGTAAAAAATATGCGTGAAGAGCACAACAAGTAGATCCATAAAAGGCTAAGTCCATTGATATTCTAAGAGACATAGTCAACCATGAAACATTTACCTCCAAAAAATCTATGATTTGTAGAGTCTAGACTACTATGTCTCTATGTATATATACGACAGAAAATATTGAAAATTTTACAAAATATGCACACCATGATTCTTCATATTGTGGGCATAGGAGAATTTGAATAGGGAATGTCTTTTTCGCTGGAGCAACTGGAGGAAGTGAAATCCTTAATGGGATTGTTTATTAGGGCCTACAACTCTTCCACCTTTTAACAAAGGCTAGACATTTCATCTTCAATCCTAGTCATGGTGGTTCGAAGGTCAATTAACATACCCATGAATGTAGTGACACTTGAAACTATCTTTCTAACTCTAATTCGAATATTCATGACATCCTTCTACAAATTTGAAATGTGTTCCCTTAGTTGGTTAATTTCCTTTATAAATGATGGCATTTGTACTTTCCTTGTGCTGAGAGAATCTTAATAATTTTGCAAAGAAATATTGTAATTCAGACCCCAAATTATTGTTAGATTGATATTATTTTGCTAAAGGAGTGATGATGAAGTTTAATACCATAAGGTTAAGACCATATGCCTGCTCTATCACCCCACTAGAGCTTTATGTCACCACATCAATATTAATAACTATCAGTCAAACTAAACCAAGTCTCACTGCCTTGGCCATACTCAACTTAAAATTTAAGAAAATGACATACCAAACAAATTTAACTATCCACCATGCAAGCTAAAGGTAGGGAGGATAAGAGGAGTGGAAATTTGCATTCGAAATTCGCACATATGCCTCCACATATTGTCTTAGGATGACTAGTGTGGTCGACTAAGCTTAGAATTTCTAATTCACTTACTCACGAATTCCCCAAATTAGATAAACTACTATAATATTCTCACCTCCATCACCTAGCACCTTAATACTATCTCCTCCCTCTTCAAATTTCCCAATCCAATTGCCTTCCAACTTCAAATTGCATACCAGGACATTATCGAAATCAACCCGACAGAGAGAACTGAGAAGTTCTATGCCTTTTGTTTCTCTTTCTCCTCCTGAGTTGAAATTTACATGAATATCATCTGCATCAAACAAAGATTTAACACATAATTCAAAAGAAGATCAGACACCCTGTATCGCCAAATTGAGAACCAAAATAATGCAGGAAATTGCCCAAGTTAGAAACTTACAATAATTTTTACTTTCCAATCAAAGAAATTTCCAAAATTTACCTTGGTCCTTTCTCCTCATTGCCTGAAGCCCTAGAATTTAAGGATGGTGGGCTTATCGATCTGCTTTCCTACATAATTACGTAAACATCCCTGACTTTTCTATTGCATCAAGTCAGTTATGTTGATGACCTCCCCCTAGATTCCTTCACACGAGTGTAGCCTATTTGATTTGGGACGAGTTTCCTTGGTCATGTTATCATTAACTATAATCATCCCTCTTCTATCATCAACAAGACAAGGCTCTCGCTTGAACTTACAGGTGTTGTGTGCCATCACAAGTACTTTAATATGGTCGTGGTGAGATCAATTTCCATTACAAATATGTATAGATTACAAATGTAGAAAAATAAATCCCACAACCTAGGCTTGATATATCCTCATAGCCCCCTATTTATTAATGTCCTGGCATGTTGTGTCTTCCTCATAGGTGCCACTTGGAACTCCAATTTCTTTAAAAAACTTGCATTATGATCTAAGGTGGAGGCCTTAGAACTTGCATATTATGGACCTATAAAATCCCTTGTTGTGATGAATACCATTTTTCACCAATGAGTCTACTAGCCCATTGTTTTGTCTCAATGCATGATGAAGCTCAAGTATTAAAAAAAAAAAAAAAAAAAAACTCCATTTATTCAATTACCACTAAAGCCATTTTTTGGGAGAGTCTCTTTGATTAAAATACATACAATAATTTGTGAGTCCCAAATGATCAAGAGATTTGTAATTTGTATTTCTCGAATAAGCATTAACCCTTGAAGAAGGGAATATGCTTCCACAATAGTATTTGTTCAATTCCCCAAACCCCAAGAAAATGTTGCTTCTACCATTTTATTGGGGTAGAGAATAGACCCTCCCTCCCTTGCCATCCCCATACCAATGTTATTTATACTACATATAGTGTGTCATTGATTTCAAATAAGGTAGGATACCTTGCCAAGGTATTGAAAATAAAGTTATTAAGTAAAGGAGATCTCTACTAAGGCTTTTCAAGTGAAACTATAAAGGAGACTTTTATATTTCATCAACTTTTATATTAATCACTTGTCCTTTTAGTGATTTGCTTCTATCTAGTAGCATGGAAATTGTGGAGTGCCCCATGGTGGTCCTTCTCACTTCTCACAAGGTGTGAGTGGGCCTTGTTATGTCATCTCTCATCTCAAGGTTATGTTTATTAATCAAGTTAATTGTAACGCTCTAGTGCTCGAAGGTGATAGTGGAGATGGTAATTGATTACAAGACACCTTGCAAGTTTGTGCCAAATGTGTGTGAGGCACTAACATTCTTATGGATAAAACCCCAAACAATATTAGTGTTATTGAATATGTTATTGTTTCTAATTGGTTTAAAGTATTTGGATTGTTGGGTTACTTTGTGGACTAGATCATGTTTTAGGCTATAATAACAAGTTAAGTAAAAAAGGCATGCATGCATTATGGTTAGGATTACTCAATTGCTTGAGATTAAAGGGATTTTTTTATGTTCTCCATTGAAGCTCATTTAGTTAAAATTTCAACTTGGGACCTTTGGATATGTTTTCAAACTCAAATGGCATTATCTCCATGGGAGGAAACTTTTCTACTAAATAAACTACCTAATTTCTTTTTCTTTTTTTGTGTCAATTTGCTATCTTCCTATGCAAGAGAAAACAAAAAAATTGGAGCAAATTTATATGCCTATTTGTAAATACATGTATCGTGAGAAAACCAGGTTTCTTAAACCTAGGCCACAACAAATAGTCCACCTCAAGTTTTGTTTGTCAAAATAGCATAAGAAGTTTGTTTATATCTATATTGTAGAAGGTTTTGTGTTGACTCATTGAGTACATTAATCTTCCTAATACTTTCTTCATGTGCGTAAGTCATAATCATTACATCAAGGATTGCCCTATATCTTAGATGATATCATTCCACCTTTTCATAATATATTGTATAAAAAACTTAGGCCAAAAAGGCTTCAACAAATTATGGGTGGGTTGAATTGGTCAAAAAGTATTCTCATAATACCAAACCTCCAAGTCAAAATTGTTGCAAGAAAAATTCTAAGAGGACCTAGGGCCAATGCCTCTTAAGCCATTAGTAATAAGGAAGTAAGCCCATTTTCGTTCTCAAATTATCATATCTCTCAGGGTCGGTTGTGTTGTAGGTCTTCACCCAAATTTCTTCATTCACATTCAAATCTAAATACCCTTAATAGCACAAGTTGCATGTTTTTTCTCTCTTTTTTATGAAGAATGCATTTGGAATTTTGGCTGATGTTAGTATGGTATTTTTATCCATACCACTAATTATCTATGAAAGTTTTATCGTTTGAATGTTAAAGGTCCAATTGACCTATACAATATACCCATGGTTCATAAAATATGTAGCTACATTTCTTCCTTTCACATTTTATACTCACATAAAGTCAAAATCACTTGTTTTTTAAAATGTGACCATGTATTTTATTTGTATATATAGGCTTCCATAGTTTATAAGCATGGTGATTAATGCTTTTGGAAAATAAAATGTATTCAAAAAAAATTAAGTGTCCCACATTTCGGGTGGACACTCTACCCATCATCAAGGACTACAACGAAGCAATTTGATTAGAAAAGGTTGCCAATATCCATATAAAGAGGTTAGAGTATCCTATAGTGGTAAATTGATCATTTATATGGTATATTAATATTTATTAATTATTATTTTATCAAGGTTTAAAGAAGATTGACCAAAGTAAATTATTAAAAATAGTCCTAATGTTATTATATTATTATTTTTTCACGATAACCAAGGATTTTTATATTAAAAGGGTATGAGAAAAAAACTCAGGAATTACATGATGATATTAATAGGAGAACCTTTCTCCAAAATTTCTATTTCTATATACTTACAGTTTTTGTGTTCCATATTCTTCATTATTGGAGGCCTTAAGAGGTGATCTATCAAAGAATATAAAGTAAATTTCATCCCTAAAACTAATTGAGGATTTGGAGGCCTTAAGAGGTGTTGTCTTCTTCAGGAACCATTGAGTTTGATTCATTTTTTTGTTCTACTCATTAGACAGAGAGAAATCAACCTTCCCATGAACTTTCAAGATAGAATGATTTTTATTGATATGAATTCTCATGGAGGGAAGGAGATTTTTTTTTTCTTGGACTATGTACAGTTGTGCGCTTCATTTGAGATAAATTTGTATATCATATTTATATGCAAGGAGGTTGTAACCTAGATTCTACACATAGAGGTTAGACAAAACCTAATTTCCATATCTTTTTCCACCAGAGATTCATGATGTCTTATTGTTAACTTGAAATCCATTGAGGAATCCATCAAGGACCCATCTCCAACCAAGAGGAGACATAACAAAATAAACCTATGATTCAAAAGAACCATGTGATCACCACATCCATAAATTTCACTAGAAAATGCCACAACAAAGATGGAACAACAAGACTAGGATGCAAGGAAAGATGAAATGATTGACCAACAAAAACAAGCAAACTGTCATGGGGGGGCCCACAAGACAGTCTTAAGACTAATAATGATTACCAATTACATAGAAGAAAGAGAAGAAAAGCTATAAATATGCCATTGAAACGCATGCACCATGTCTAAAGATTCGAGATAGACATTCTCTCGGTGGAAGAGAAAGATATTATAGGGACCAAACCAGACACCTTGTAGGTGCTCTCCACCAACAACCTCCATGATCTAGCATAATGTTTCCCTGTAATGTCCTCAACCAACTACATTATGAGATGAAAAATTTTCCTCCCATATGATTCATTCATTCTTTCCTAAGAGTGCCATTATTCTAAAGTCCTAAGAACCTTCACCATTTCAAGATGGAGGCTCATCCTTCCATAGTGCGGGAGATTGTAAAACCTAGTAGTGCCCTTGAGAATAATTAGCAGGCAACAGGTTTTATCCTTTTCGGAGCTACTCGAATTTGGCTTGATAAGGAACATGTACTCTCCATTATAACCTGGAGGATGCGAGGAGATGAGCATATATTGAGGAGTCATCATTTTAATTTTCATGAGGGAGTTAGGGAAGGGGCTCATTTGTGAGTTGAACTTGCCAATCTAAGTCTCCCTTAAGGAGATTTGTTCCTTTGTTATCCATCTCATTAGTATTAGTATTGTTTATCCTTATTACATGGTAAAATCAAGATCTTCGAATATGGTTAAAAATTATTTTAATGGTATGAGAAATATTTGCATCCAGGGGTAGGGTTTTGATCATGATTCTTGATATGGTAAGGAGAGAATATCCTATCACTGTGATTTCATGAATATTCATTTTCACGACTTGTTTTATCCCTTGGAATAGAGCATAGGCTTCAAAAACATTACTAGTTTTCTTTCCTAATTCCAAAGCATATTTACATTCCTATTATTTCTCAGGATGAATAATGAGCCCACCCCTGCACCCCTACTTATGTTATTATATTATTACCATTAATGTGTTATAGAAATGAGAATCACTAAAGAAAAAGATTAAATTAAAAGTATAAGAAATATTAATGTGATAATATATTGAGAAGAAAGTAACAAGAATAAATATAGGGATTTTAATTTCGAAGTGAAAGAAGAATTTATATAGAATTTTAAATTTAAATCTAAATTTTAGTTATGAAAAGTTACTCATATATAGAATAATAACATATTAAATTTGGGATCCGAGGAAGAATTTTAAGAGGTAACTTCAAAAATATGGAAAGAAATTGAGTAAAAGAAATCCTTAAGAATTCTTAGAAGATTAAAAGGAGAAATAACAGGATTAGAAATAAAACTCCATGTAAAGAGGGGATAATAATTATATAAAGTTAAGATTATTTATATAGAATTGTAATATAAGATATCGAGCATTGAAATGCAATCAAAGACCCAAAAATGAAAGGAAAAAGGAGGGGTGACAAAAGAGTTTAAGAAAAGGGAGGAAAGGAAACGGTTTGAAAATGGTGTGGGGACACAACTAGAACAATCTAGGAAAATAAAAATTCAAAAATAAATTAAAATTAAAAAGGAGAGGAAGGCAAGGGGTGGACACCAAAGTAATAAAATACCCATAAGAATCAATAAAAGGAGGGAAGGTGAGTTAGTGATTAAGAAGGTGGATAAGGGGTTTCGAAGAACCATGTAGTTTGTAGCCATCCTCCTAGTTGAATTTATTTGAGTTCTTTTCAATTTCAAGGGATTCACGAATAAGGTGGGTGGAATGGAAAGGAGTAGAGGCCAAGATTCTATTATGATAAAAGATAATGATATGTTTAGCTTAAAAGAGTGTTTTACAAGGGTTGATTTCGAGATTGTTTATGGGTAGTTTCAATATTTCGAGATTTCGAGATTTTGAGATACATTTTCGAGATATTTTAGGTAAACTTTGGGGCCAAGCATTGGGTCCAATTTATCCTCAAGAGATTTGAATAATTTCTTAAGATTCTTGAAAGGTTTGAATATAGTTTTAATGTTTTTTTAAGATAAGAATTTAGCTAAGTGATTTGTTGTGCCTTTAATATAGGGGAGATAAATGAGAGCTTGGAGAGGGGCAAGGGGTTCATTAGAGTGGCGCAAATGAGTAGAATGGAAATATTTGTTGATTTGGGATAATGTGTATCCATTGATAATAAGGCTCTAGTTAGGTGAGTTCATTCTTTAGCAATAAATTGAGGTTCAAAAATTCACAAAGCTCTATTGAACAACGTTTTTAAGACTGCATATTATTTTGTAGGATGATGATGAAATTGAGCATGGAGGTCTCATTCCATGTGGGTCTTCTTACAAAAGACTCAAAAGGATAAGGGACCATTAGGACTCTGAGAAAAAAAGATGTCAAGAAATGAGAGAGAGGATTGCTCTTCCAATTCCATAGTGAACAGGATGTTGAGAGGAAAGATTATTCAGGAGATCAGGGAAAGCATGGAGAGAAAGAAGCCCATGAGGCCATACTATGTAGCTATCATTGACCAATCAATACCATCATTTAGGCTTATGATGCCAAGAATTAAGGGATAAATTTTTTAAATGCTCCATGAAGATGTTAGCCACAACATGAGATAGAGAGGATCCCATGGCATTGCCTTTTGATTGTGCATAGAAAATACATTTAAAGGCAAAGAAAGTGGAGGTAAGGCAAATTTCGATGAGGTTTAGAGTCTCACAATCAACTAACTTGGAGATCAAATATAAGGCTTCATGGAAAGGGATTTTTTGTGAAAAGGGAGACCATGTCAAAGCTAAACATGATGTAATTAGGGTTTGGATGGATGTTCTTGGCTTTTGGAATGAAGTGGTTACAATATTTGACGAAAGGGGTAGATCGAAGAAACAATTTTAGTTTGTTGACTAAGAAACAAGATAAGGCATAAGTAGGCACACCAATAACACTCAATATATACCTTAAGGGGATATCCTTTTTATGATTTTTTGGTTGGTCGTAGATTCTAGGGGTCACCGGGTTGAGGGGGATGAGCCATTTTTTAATTTGAGGGTCTATGGAGGAGGCTTTGATTGCTTTTAAGACCAAGTTAGTAATACTATAATTGGGATTCTTAGCAAGCGGTCTATAGGAGGAGGAGGATAGGAGTTGCAAAAGCTTTGCTTCATAGTTGGAGGTATTCAAAATAACAATAGTGTTTCCCTTATCATATTTTAAGGTTAAAATATTAGGGTTATCCTTTAACTCGTAGATTGCAAGGAATTCATCTTTTAAAAGGTTGTTTTTGGATGCTTTTATACAACTTAGAATTATTCCACATTCTTTTCATATTTCTTTGGTTTCATGGGATGGAAGCCCATTGATGATGAACTCAATGGAGAAAATAAGGTCTTCCACCATAATTTTCTCTGGAGAAATGGCATAATTAATGTTCTTTTCCAAAAGTTCTGGGGTGGGGGGATTGAGGTCAAGGTAAGAAAGATTCATTACAATGGAGGAACTACCAGAAATGGGAAGGGGATTAAGAGGTCCATATAAAAGTGTTGATGAGGGAGAAGGAATAGGAAAAGAGAAACCTAAGAATTATTAGAGGAAAGGTAACCCTTCAAAGAGGGGGTTTTCAACATACATAGATCATTTTATTTAGATTTACAGTAAGAAATTTCATGCAGAAAGTGATTTCCATATTTCTAGTCCACAAATTTCCAGTAAATTTCCAGATTTACAATCCATAGAACATGCACATTACAGTCTGCAGATATCCACATATTTCCATATTTATTTTCCATAAATATATGCAAATTTCAATATTTATAGTTCGCATATTTCAAGAGAACATAAATTTTTTGCATCCCTTTCTAGGTATCAAATATGTGTAGTGGATGTGTTATCAGATATATGTACACTTGAAAGTGATTTCAATGCCTAGCTATAAGTCTCCATTCGTTTTCATTTTGTATCTTTATAGAAGAGACAAGGTATAAAATGACACCTTGTTGAAGGTCATTCCAAGGCAAGAACTTGCAGCATCTACTAGATTTGTGATCCAACTTCGGGATTTGGCCCCCCTTTGGGCTTCAAATGTGAGAAGTGGGTCAAGAAATATATTCGAGAACAAAATAGAAGTGGGATGGGGTGAAACAAGAAATATATAAAGCAGAAAAATTAAAATAGAAGGAAACTAGAAAGACAATTGGGGCGTAACTACGAGGTAGGTGCTTCGATTTCTCTACTATGTTATTTAAAATGGAAATCAAATCAACATTAAATGTTAAAATTGATAAGGAAACCCCAAGTTTTCTGGAAACAAATCATTTGGATCAAGTCAAAATTACCTCAACAGATAAAACAAGAAAGTGAATTCGGATAAATGCAAAACAATATCGGGATATTTTAAGGCATAAGATTGCCCACTTTAATGGGTACAAAGAAGAAGAAAACAACTCCAAATAAATAAAATAAATAAGAGAAGAAAAAATAAATAAGATTCAACCATTTACAGTCCCACATCTACACCTCTTACTTGGTCATCAAATATTTATGTCTAGGAACTAACGAATGTCAGGACAAGGCTAGAAATTTTGGAAGCCAAAGAATAAGAAAGGGACTGAAAATTTTCAGAGATCACACTTTCAAATTGATGTTTAATGGAAGGTAATAGAATTTTAAAATAACAAGTGGCAATGTTACAAGAGGCTCTAGAGATAGGAAAACAAGAATGGAAAAACATGAAGACAGCATGGCAAACCATGAAATAACCTATAACAACAAATAGGGATGTGATCATTTCTAAAACAATATAATGAGATACACAAATAGCTTAGCAAGAAATCTTTTCATGAATGAAGGCAGAAAAGAAAAAGAGGGAAGACATTCTAAAAGAAATCAAAGCTAGAGATCAAAATGCTAATGGTTACATAAGGATGGAGAAAGAAGCAGATGTAAGTGCTAATAGAACACAAGAAAGAGAACAAAAAAAAAAGAAAATATAGGGAAACAAACTTTATTATAAGGTGAATAAGAGACTATGAGAAGAATGAAAGCACCCTTAAATTGACAAGTGAATTTTTCAAAGCAAAATTACATTGGAAAGGGAAAATTGTCCAAGCAAGGAGGGCAGGAAGGATATGTGAAGAGAGGCTTTAACCCATAAAAGTCATCATGGCAAGCATGTGTAACACCCTCCTCCCACATTTACCCAAGTTAATGATCTGTTGGGGTAAACATATGACAAGAGTCTACTATGATCTGATTCAACTCCCCATGTACAGTTAAGGAAGTGGAACAGACAAAACACAACCAATCTAACCTTCTACACATGTCACAGAACCTCCACGAGCCAACCAACCTTTTCAGGGGATCAACCCCTGATACAACTTGACATTTCACTGCTCTAGAGCCTCAATCTCTCCCATGACATGGGCATGCATGCGACTGCGACCCTCTAGTCGCTCTCACAACAAGGGCATGCAAGTGACTGGGGACTTTTTCAGCTAGTTCAGAGCCATCAACCCTAGATTATGTGTCACTTTTGAGGGCCAAGACTCATTCCACTACCCATAACTTCATGAAACTTCTAGAAATGAAAAGTAAAATTGAAACAATGACACTAATTCAAATACTTGACTAGACCCCTACTAGCCATGATAGGAATTTTGTCAAACATGTCACAAGTATGCATTCTATAGGTAGTGACAACAAATATGAGCATAGGGTTCTCATACTTATCTGAGAATCGCTAAGAATAATTGATGTCTTATCACATTACATGCATTATCATCTATTAGGTCATATATTCATTGTTATTTGATTTACAAATCAAAACATGAAGAGATCCATACATCATCACTATCATAAAACATGCTCATAACTAGCATATAACCAAAAACAAAAAGGATATAACAGCCATAAAAACCACATATAAACAAGTATATTTACCCATCAAATACAAGAGTAAAGAAGCTCTTATTAACATATGTAAAATGTAACCAGGTCTAGGACTTCCACGAACTACCCAACCATAGATTAGGATGAACTAAATCTCTCTTTCATCTAGTCACCCCCGTGCCATATTCCAAGCATGAATGTGGGATCTCATGAAACACATCCAACAAAACCAAACCAGGGCTTCCAAAGGCAAAACCACCTCAACCCTCAACCAATGATTCCACCTCACGGTCGAACATCACTAACCATCACCATATTGGTCTCCACCCAAGTTGTCCAGGGCTCAAAATCTTTTGTTCCAACCAAGGCTTTTAGGACTAGTAATTCAACCCACAGTTGTTTTCGGGCTCCAGAGTGTTTGTCGAAGAAAGGCTTTGGGACTAGTAACTCAACCCACCAAGGGCTCTAGAGCATTTGTCCAACCAAGGCTCTAGGACTACTAACTCAACCTAAGATGTTACAGGGCTCCAGAGTGTTTATCCAACCAGGGCTCCAAGAACTAATAACTCAACCCACATCCAAAGGAATATGAGAACCCACCAAAAGAAGAAAAAAGAGTAAAACCCACAACACCATGGCTATCCAGGAAATGGAAAGGCTAGGAAAATCCACTATTAATCCAAGTAGTCATCCATCCCAATGACAGATCATAACCAAATAACCACATGCATGTGCCACGCATGCTGAAACTAGCAAGGAAATCATACATGCAACTTGGTACCTACAAACAAAACCCATTGTAGTTGTTGATCCATATGTCCTCTTACGCTTTCCTAATTTTCCTTTGCCTTCTTTCTCCAAATCCCAAGTATGCCACACTTCTCCAAGAGTGCTCTAGAAAATTCTAAGTGTCCAAGAGTATCAGAGAGAGAAAGTAGAAAATGAGAGCTCCAAAACTGAACTGACAAAAGTCTATCAACTGGTCCTCATGAGCCTTTGTATTAATGAGGCCTTTATTTTCTTCATTTTCCATTATTTTCCTTCATTTTCATCCTCACATGCAACCTATGACCTTTCACCTTCCTTTTCTCCTATTTTCCTTTATTTTCATAAATAAAATGCCAATTAATGTATCTTGACTTTCCAAAGCCTTTCCCATTGTCTTTTTCAATTTCCTTAGCCATTAATAAACCGAAGTGACACTCCACTAGGATTTTTTACCCACCATTTAGCTTGGATTATGTGTCCCATGACTTTACATGATTTTTAACCAGGGTTGTTACAGAACCCTCCCCCTTTGGGGAACATCATCCTCGATGTTCAATGACACCTACAACCAACAAGTCCACTGAAAACCAAAACATACTACCCATGGAGCTTTATAACACAACTCGTTGCGGTATTTACAATGACCATTGTTGAAAAAATGGAAAACATTACGTTTACTATATCTTTATAACACATCTCATTGCGGTATTTACAATAACAACCACATATATACTCATAAACATTTGCTTCAACCAGTAAATAATCATATTGTCTATGGAGCTTTATAAATCCATCTCAATACAATATTTACATTAATATACACATATTCACATTTTCTCAACCAGCAAATAAAAGGATATGATGCCTGCATCTGCAACAAGGGAATCCAGAGGCTCACACCTCCACCCTCAAAGTAATATCAGGATTCACCTACTTCCCAAGAAGTCTAGAATCCACTGCCAAATTCAAAGTTGCATCCAATGTCCAACACTACAATCCTGCACCACTTGTCCTCTCAGTGAACAGTTATCGGCTCGTTGTTCCTGGGAACACTCCCAATGTGCATCTGATTCCATATGGAAATTCTACTGACCAAAAAAAATCCATTCTCAGCCTTCCCTTCTTTTCTACAAGGCTCCTCTCGAAATTCAGTCACCCCCTTCCGTGAAGTCCAAGAAACCAAGGCATATGCTTGCCTCAAAACCATTATACTAGTCATAACATGTTCATGGAAATCAATGGACACTATTGGGTACCAGTGTCCTGCAATGGCCCTGCTCCTGAATGCTTTACTAACATACTATTACATGTTCCAATTCCTTTCACTAACACTACTAATTCTAGCAGTTGGTTTCAACCACCCAACCAGACATTTCAACCATGCATTCTTGTACCAAGCACATAATTTCCATTAGATTCAAAATAAATTGAAATAAATCCACATCATACCTCATCGGTGGCCCATTGATAAGGTTCACTTGCACTTATGTTCACTTCCTATCACAACAATTCCAACTAGCATCTTTGACCAATCTTCATGTATAAACATATCACATCTGATTAGCTCAAAACGTAACCATCATAAATCAAAATCATGAATCACATCCAATAATTATAAACCAAATTGATAGATCACATGTAACCATCATAAATTAGAATCATAGATCGTATGTATAATAAAACTAAAATAAAATATGGATACTTATCCTTTAATCATTTCTTACTTCTACTTTTGTTCTTTCTGTACACACACTAGAACGGTTGCCACACCCAGCAAGAACCCAGTGCCTTTGCATCGCCTCAATCACGTACACATACACACAATGTACATCCACATACAGTGCACAATACCACACTATACATGCACCCACACCTGACACACAACATAACACATACACTTACACAGAGTGTACGAAACCACACAATACATACAACTACACCCGATGTACAACACAACACATACATTTATACCCGATGTATAATACCACACAATACATATACCTACACCTAGCTTACAATACAACATAATACATGTACTACACATAGTACAACACAATGAATACACATCATGATACCACAACCACACCATGCACACACATAGTATCGCATGCCCACAACACAACATGTATAACATGTACACAATACCACATGTACCCTAGTACCATATGTACAACATGTATATCATACCACCTGTGTGTAGCACCAACTACACAACGTGTGCACAACATCACATGTGCATGGCACCACCTGTACAATGTATACACAGCGCCACATGTACACACACACCACATGCACGACACGTACACGACACCACATGTACACAACGCCACATGCACGACATGTACAAAACACCACCTTCACACAACACCATATGTACAACATGTACACAACACCACATGTACAATCATTCACACAACACCACATGTACAACATGAACACAACACCATATGTACATAGCACTGCATATAAAACATGTACATAGCACCATATGTCCATAGCACCGCATATCCAACATGTACATAGCACCATCTATAACCATCATTACATATGCAATATGCACACAACATCATATATACAATAGGAACTCAACACCATAGGTATAATCACTTAATACACATATTCATAACATATACATAACAGCAGCACTGCACATCCAAAACCACACTGTCTATACCAAGCAACCTTACTTCCAGTGTCTCTCTCTCATCCATGCTTATCCTAGCATGTCGCGGATCATGTTATTTTCATTCCGTTGATGTATCTCTCAGCATCACCTATCCATAACGCAAATGTAGGCAAACTATAAACACATAATATCAACTCATATCCACATGATACTGACCTCATAAATTTTTCAATGCTACTCTTCCCACTTGATTCCCCATCAGACTAGGAACTTCTTTCATGCCCTTCACCTACATAAGAAATCATTCCTTCACAGAATGATCCCTAACAACCATCTCAGACAATGACATACATACATATATACATATAAGCACCAACATAAAACAATATGATCCCTAACGACCTTGTCAGACAACTGTATACATACATATATATACATATATAGACATCAACATAATCATGATCACAACATAATTACCAGATATCATAAGGTCTAGGTTAAGAGAAATTCCTTTATCCATGCACAACATTGAGAACAACATTTCCCAACATAGGTAAGGCATTTGACGCCTCAAATTCATTTACTTTACATTTTTGGTTACCTTTCTCATGTTTGTATTTCCACCGTCCATTTACCACAATGGACCTAACCATTCCAATTGACTGCCATATTCTTACCTTCAACTACCCTTACTCATCCACTGAGCTTCACCTAAGTCTTGCATTACGTGTCGGGTTTCATTCAGCTCTCCCTGAGATCCACTAACTTTCCTCTTCCCCAACCAATTCTCAAGACACTCAAAACACAAAAGGCAATAACAAGAAAGCCAACAAGAAGAAAACCATGAAAACCAATAGCAATACGACATCACAAAAAAATTGGCAAGGCCATGCACTACACGCAATCAAAACCCATAATCAATCTCAAACAAATCACAAGATACCGAAGGCACAAAGCTAGCGACAAACACCATGACTCAATCCCCATGGTTCCCAATGCTTCCAAGGGAAAATTCAACCTGAGCCTTCATCAAACTTTCATGGCAATCTCTCTTTCCATGCAATTCCCTGCATCATACAATGATACACACATAATTATTAATGTATAAACAAATATAACAATATACTAGCTATCTTACCTTGGTGTGCCAAGAACATTGCCTTGTACCTAAACACATTTGTGTCATCTCTTAAGGGACTCTAATTCCCTTGACAAATATATCTATAACTAGACACCATTTTTTATACCTGTCAAATACATGTCCATGAACATAGCACATATCCACATTATTTCAGACAAGATTAGGGTTAAGAAAAATTCCTATACTCAAAGCAATCATTCATTAGGAATTGTGGTTTCCAAACATAGCCAAAGGAATTCTCACCCAATTCCTTTCTTTTACCTTTTTACCTTCTTGCAATTGAGTCTTACTATGTATTGTCACATCACCCAGCTGTTATTTATATAAACACATCAACAATTACCTTATCACACTAATACCAAGCATATTTCCCTACAACTTCTCACACATGTCGATCACATGTTCCAAATACCAAGACAACATATCTATTAATCTAAAATCAACTTTTACCAAGTCTAACAACCATGTCATAATCAACAATCAACTAACATTCATTAGTCATAATACATAATGCTACAACCATCACCTACTTACACTCAAGTACATATCAGTTGTCTCAACACATATGTATTGGTGCAACCATCTTAAAACAAGATCATTTCTTCATGCAATATTATAGACATATACTCATATTGTGCAATTAATCAATCATTCAAACAATAGATAGATGACATAATAGACACCAAACACTCAAACACTAAATAGATGACATAATCAAACATTCAAGAACCAAGTAGATGACATAAGCAAACTCATTCCTTAATATATCTTAGGGGAGGCTATCTTGTCTACACAATCAACCTAGATTAGCATGATATAAGTTCAGAACATATCAACTCAAACATAAATAAGGTCATGATATCCATAATAATAACTAGCTAACATGTTCACATCATAAGCTCATAAACAATTGTCATTCATGCATAACAATCACATTATGCACATCATTCTAGATTAGTACAACAAACTATCATAATAAGGTCGACTCATACCTAAATGGCATAACCCTACCCATCTGTATACGCCAATCCAAATTAGCATGATACATATAAAATCAAGATCTTAGTTGCAATGACCATAACCATCATACATATGACCATAATTCATATAACAACAAGTTACTATCCTTCATGACTAACCGACGCATGTACATATGATCACATTGATTAACTAACATCTATCATACATGTATCCGCAAAAACCATAGACTAATAGACATGTACATAACCCTAATTCTTATAAAAACCATTAACCAAAATACCTACATAACCACCATACAAACTTGTATGGCAGTCTGCTCTTACCTCGACGTTTAGTGCTACAACCTCACTTTGATGGTTTGCATCTCTTAGTTCCTCTCATCCAACATATTAGCATCATAACATACCAAAAGCATCATGATGACATAATTAAATACAATGACCTCATTGAAAACAACCTTAGCCATGACAATGCATGCATAACAACATATAAACATTGACATGCATAACAAATGCATAACCGACATACACTCATGACAAACGCATCCCAACAACAACACCATCGACTTTCACATGGTGACACAACTACAACAATGACCACCAACATGCACCACGTATACACAACAAGCACGTATAACACAAGCATAAATAACACATATGCAACCGACATGTATGCATGACAACCACACACTGCCCATCCAGTACATGTGTTGAACCATGCTCTTATACCACTCTATGGTATCAAATAACACCCAAAGAGAATGGAAACCAGACATCACCCAAAGAGAATGAGACTCGCTCTGATACCACTATGTAACCACCCTCCTCCTACATTTACCCAATTTAACTGATCTATTGGGGTAAACATGTGTTGAGAGGCTACTATGATCTCATTCAACTCCCCATGTACAGTTAAGGAAGTGGAACTGATAAAACACAACCAATCTGACCTTCTACACATATAAATGAACCTCTAGGAACCAACCAACCTTTCCAAGTGATCAACCCATCAGACAACTTGACATTTCACTGCCCTAGAGCTTCAATCTCTCCCATGACATGGGCATGCATGCAACTATGACCCTCCAGTCGCTCTCAAAGCAAAGGAATGCAAGCGACTAGGGACTTTTTCAGCTAGTTCAGATCCAATGACCTCAAGTTTTGTGCCACTTTTTGAGGGCCAGGACTCAAGCCACTACCCAGAACTTCATCAATATTCCGAAAATGAAAAGTAACATCGAAACAATGATACTAATGCAAATACTTGAACAAAGAATTGATTGGACCCCTACTAGCCATGACATGCATTTCGGCAAACATGTCACAAACATGAATTCTATAGGTCATAACAACAAATATGAGCATAGGGGTCTCATACTTATCTGAGAATCACTAAGAAGCATTGATGCATTGTCACATTAGTAGAATTATCATCTATTAGGTCATATATTCAATGTTCAATTATTTACAAATCAAAACACGATGAGAGCCATACATCATCACTATCATAAAACATTTTCATAACCAATATATAACCAACAAAAATAACAAGGATATAACAACCATAAAAACCACATATAAACAAGTATATTTACCCATAAAATACAAGAGGAAAGAAGCTCTTATTAACATATACAAAATGCAACCAGGTCTAGGACTTCCACGAACCTCCCGACCACAGACTAAGTTGAACCAAATCTCTCTTTCATCTAAACACCCCTGTGCCATATTCCAAGCATGAATGTGGGATATCATGAAATACATCCAACAAAACCAAATTAGGGCTTCCAAAGGCCAAACCACCTCAACCCTCAACTAGTGATTCTACCTCATGGCCGGACATCACTAAACATCACCAGGTTGGGCTTTGTAACAACCCTTGTGAAAATTTCATGTAAAAATATATAAATACCACGGATGATGGGACATGTATTCCAAGTTGAATGATAGGTAAGACATCTTAGGTGGTGTTCATTTGGTTTTTATGGCTAAGGAAATTGGAAAAGGCAATGGCTAAGGCATTAAAGAGGCAAAAAGGTATCTTCACACATTTATTTATGAAAATAATGGAAATTAGGAGAAAAGGAAGGTGAAAGGTCACATGTTGCATGTGAGGAGGAAATTGAAGGAAAATAATGGAAAATGAAGAAAATAGAGGCCTCATTAATAAAAAGGCTTTTGAGGATCAGTGGGAAAGACTTGGTCAGTTCAGTTTTGGAGCTCTCTCATTATTCTCTCTCTCTCATATTCTTGGAGCACTTTTGCATTGGAGCAAGAAAAGCAAAGAAGGCAAGATGAAGTAAGGATCAAGCAGGGAAAGGCAGGATCAAGCAGCTACAACAAGCTTCATTGTAGGTATCAAATTGCATGTGTATTTTCCTTGCTAGATTTGACATGCATGGGAATGCATGTGTTTCTTTTCTACCATGGAATGGGTTTTTCCAGTTGTGATAGTATTTTCAGCCTAGCCTTGCCATTTCCTGATAGCTTTGATGATATGGTTTCTCTCATGCATTTTGTGGGGGATGCTTGGATTGGATTCGAACATGAATGGGGTGGACCTCTAAATTCACAAACACATGGTGGTAGTGGTCCCTGAAACGAAATGAGGATGCATGAAGCCACTGGCCTAGTAACCCCTAAACAAGACTGTGGGTTGCAGTAAATCTAGATTGTGTGCCTCGGCGGGCCTAGGAATCCTTACCGGTGAATGGTGGGATATACGGTAAAGCCAAGAGGTGGAATTTCTCTCCGTTGGGCCTAGT
>APFE030667464.1:0-10990 GCA_000404065.3 Pinus taeda | reverse complement strand
AAAATAAACCAGTCCTCTTTTTCTTTAGTATGTCCTCTAGCTCTTTTTTTAATCAGTATGTCCTCTAGCTCTTTTTTTAATCAATATGTCCTCAGTTCTAATATTGAAGGGAAACAGAATACAGTTCTAATATAGATATAGTTTCATGACAGAGTATGGATTAAAAAATCGGAAATCGGGATGATAACAAATGTAAAACATATATATTCTGTTTCGTCATATATATTCTGTTTTGTCTCCCCTCTTTGGAGTTTCCGAACTCTGAGCCATTTCCGTTCGTTAAGATGTGTTAACTTTGTGTTTCTCGATGACACGGTATATTCAATATTGGTTCACGCAGTTGTCAAAACAAATTATTTAATTAATTTTATGAAAAAAAACATTGCTACGAAGATATTCAGAATCTTTTACACAGTTTGGTCCGCATAGATCCATGTTTGTATAGGGCAAGGTAGCATAGATCCATGTTTGTATAGATTTTTTTTTCATTTTTGGAGATCATTTTTCACTCGATGGGAAGAATGAAATATCTATGGGGAAGAATACTGATGTTGAAATATCTATGGGGAAGAATACTAATTCTCTTTCTATTTTTATATTATATAAAGTAGTTGAAAGCAAAAATATCATTCCAGTTATAAATGTTTTATTAATATAAAAATAATCGAGAGAAAAATATAGAGACTATAAATATTTAGCACCAAAAAGAGATTATATTATAATATTTAAAATAGAATTGGTAAGGTTAGATTTTATAGTTACAGTCATGACATGGATATTTATGATTTGATTGTTATTTATTCTTACAGACAAAGAAAATGGTTTGTTTTAAATCTTACAGCACATTTATGATCTGATGGTTGAGAAATATGAATTCTGTACCACGATGATATTTGAGAATATAAATATTTACCTCCAGAAACAGATTCTGGACTACACCTTATATTATAATGTAATGCCTATGATTTGATAATGGAATAATAGGGAATTTGAGAATATAAATATTTACCACCAGAAACAGATTGATTCTGGTCTACAGCTTATATTATACTGTAATGCCTATGATTTAATAATGGAAAGCGTGCGCTTACATTCTCCTCACATGGCCACCTATGTGTTTAGTTACAGTCATGACATGGACATTTATTCTTACACGGGAAAATATACTAACAGAAAATGGTTTCTTTTTTAAATCTTTTCCTGTATGGTTTTTAAGTAATTGAAAGATTAGCTTGCTTTTCATTATTTGTTGTTAACAGCTACCCTTTCCTTACCAGTTTTGAAGGGCTTAATTACACCTGGTGTATATTGTTGGAAGGCAAACTGGATAGGCTGGGCTTTGCTGGAGAATGTAACCTTGCAGTTTCTCCCTTGCGGTGTCCAGTAGTGGCCTTACCCAGTCTCCCAATGGTGTAACCTTGCAAATATGCGTATATTGTTGGAAGGCAAACTGGATAGGCTGGGATTTGCTGGAGAATGTAACCTTGCAGTTTCTCCCTTGCGGTGTCCAGCAGTGGCCTTACCCGGTCTCCAAATGCTGTAACCTTGCAAATATGCAATATTCTGTAGCAGGAAAGGTAATCATTTTCTTGACTGACTATGTTATAATACAAGATTGCTAGGTGTTATAATTATAAAGTTATTGCGGGATTTTATCAAAAATACATATTTAATGAAAAGAATCTTCAGATTATTATTTTTTTTGGGTGTATGATCATCTATTTATAATTTATAGTGAGGTTGTTGTGTTTGTTTGTTTGTTTTTTGTTTTTATGCAGATGATAAGAAGGACATGAAGAATGTACAAGCATGCTAAGATAGATGAAATATCTACAAGGCATGACAAAAGATATGAATTTATTATGCTATCATGAGCCAAAACAAACTAGCTTGCATTTATTTTTCATGTTTATTATATAATTCTCTAAAACATCATAATAATAAAAAGTATTATTTCGTTTGAAGGGGCTAAAAGCCCTTTCTCATTGCTCTTGAGGATGGACCATGGATATCCTCAAGGGTTTGTGTCCCTCTCTTTACCTTACTTTTTCATTTGCTTTTATTTGTTTATTTTAGAACTAGATAGTTTTAGTTTAATAGATTGTAGATTAAAAGTGTCAAATAATGCATCAATATAGATAGTTATAACATGTTAATTGAAAATTTAAAATCTCAAATCAACTTGAAGTTATGTAAATGCATTTCATTTAGCCAATATTATATTTTTCCAACCCTTTTGTGACAATTGCACAATTTTTGGATGTTTGTTTAGTGGTTCAATTTGTGTATGATCAAGTTGAATGTTTTTATTGTATACATTGATTGATGTGTTTTTCTATAACTTTGTGATGATGAATTTAAATGCAGAATTTTGTGTAATGATTGTTGTTTGAGTTTCATTTATATGATTGTGCTTTACAATGAATGAGTGGCATGTTAATATGTATATTGAAATGTGTGAGAATTTTCTTTAGGTGCTTGGTGTCTATATTATGTTTGTGCATTCAAAACTCTTTTTTGTGAGATGACCAAAATTTCATATGCAATGTTGAATGTATCTTTGTGTCTTTACAATGCTTTTTGTGTGATGTTCATTATTCGATGTGTATTTGTGATTGTGTATGACAATGCTTGTTGTTTGGGCTTTATTTACATAGTTGTGTATTTACAATGGATGTGGATGACATGTTTGATATGTACTTTGAAATGTTTGTATTCTTCATTGTTTGCATTTCTGATTGTGTTTGTATTATTCATCACATTTGTTTGTGTATTTACAATCTTATGTGTAATAAAATCTTAAGGAATGTTTATATATGCTTGTGTATTTACCGTGTTTTTGAATGTAATGATGAAAATTCAATACGATGTCTGAGTACTTGTGTATCTCTATGTCTTTTAATGTAAATATGAAAATTTGATGTGATTCTCGCATATGTTTGAATGTAATTATGATTGTTGTTTGATTGTATGCATTTTTTATTGTGTTTGTATTATTCATCACATTTGTTTGTGTATTTACAATCTTGTGTGTAATAAAATCTTAAGGAATGTTTATATATGCGTGTGTATTTTACAATGTTTTTGAATGTAATGATGAAAATTCAATATGATGTTTGAGTACTTGTGTATCTATATGTTTTTTAATGTAAAGATGAAAATTTGATGTGATGCTCGCATATGTTTGAATGTAATTATGATTGTTGTTTGATTGGGTTGTTTGTTTATTTGTCATTTGTTCATTGTGATTGTGTATATGCTTGGATTGTGAGAATTTGTGCCGGAAAGAGCAAAAATTGATATGGCATCCTTTTGTATATGCAATATATATTTGTGTCTTTACAATGCTTTTTGTGATGTTCATTATTTGATGTGTATTTGTGATTGTGTATGAGAAGGGTTGTTGTTTGGGCTTTATTTACATAGTTGTATAGTTACAATGAATGTGGATGACATGTTTGACATGTACTTTGAAATATGTGTGGATTTTCATTAGCATATGGCTTGATTTAGTGTATACATTAATTTTGTATGTTTGGATATTTACAACCTTGTGTGTGATGATCAAAATTTGATATGAAATGCTTGTAGTACTTATAATTTTGTGTGTGTAATAAGAATATTTGATGGGATATTTGTATGCTTGTGTATTCATAATGCTTTTGATGTTTAAATTTTATGTATTCATCATGTGTTTCGTATTGTTTCTGTACTTACAATCTTATTTGTAATGATTAAAACTTGAAAAGTGCTCTTGATTGTGTTTTTGTACTCTTGATTTTATGTATTTTTCATTGTGTGTTTTTGCCCTTGATTGTTTGTATTTTTCATTGTGTGTTTGTACCCTTGATTGTATGTGTTTGTATTATTGATTGTATGCATTCCTAATTGTGAGTTTGTATTCTTGATCACATTTGTTGGTGTATTTACAATCTTGTGCGTAATAAAATATGAATGAATGTTTATGTGTGCTTGTGTATTTACAATGTTTTTTAATGTAATGATGAGAATCTGATATGATGTTTCAGTACTTGTGTATTTATATGCTTTTGAATGGAATGATGATATTTATATGCTTTTGAATGGAATGATGAAAATTTGATGTGATGTTTGCATATCTGTAATATTTTTTAATGTAATGATCATTGTTGTTTGATTGGGTTGTTTTCTTATTTATCATTTGTTCATTGTCATTGTGGATATTCTTGGAACGTGAGAATTTCTGTCAGAATGAACACACTTTGATATGGCATCCCTTTTGTAATTGCAATAATATTTCTTTAATGATTAAAATTTGTTGTGTATTTTGAATTTAAATTTACTGCACAAGAAATTAAATGGGGGGATTGGGAGAGTGTTGAGTGAAATAGTAATATTATATAAACTATAAGTGAGGGGTAGCTCAAATGAACTTTATTTATTGCATAGGGAAATCACATAGGAGGTGGGGTTGGGGGAGTGATGAGTGAAATAGTAGTATAACCATAAATTAGGAGCGAGGGGGAGGGGCCAAATGAGCTTCCACCTTCACGTAGATGGCCTCTTTAGTAGAAAATTTGTATCATAAAATTCTCGAAGCCGAGTGAAGTTCCTTTTAAATATAAAATTTATATTTTTTATTTAAATCAAATTTAAATAATAATAAAAAAACACAAATTTAAATAATCTTAATAATTTTCCCTCATATCTATAATTAACTTTGTCATTTATTTAAAAATAACTAAATTATTTATAATACCTATAAACATATATTTATATGAAATAATATTTATAATATAATCCAATTATATCTATATATATAGAGTTGGATTATATTATGTTTATCTAAATATAAAATAAGTTTTCTTAATTAAAAGATAAAATATTATCCTTCAAAATTTTTATTTTGTATATTTCATTATTATTAAATAATTATTATTATTTGATTATCATTAACTAAAATTATGAAATATTATTAATAAATATTTTATAGCTGATTTTTGTTATAAAATATTTTCAAAATCATTATAAATATTTATTTAAATAATTACGGAAAAAATATTTTATATATTAACGACATTTTATATATATATAATATATACAAGAGCGAGTGTTTTCACACTCTTAACATTTTAAATTTGAGTTTATTAAATAACTTTCCAACTTTATTAATATAATATATTAATATTTATTTATAATTTTTTTTTATATATATAATATCTAGAAATATTAAAATAATTGTATATATGCATATATATAAATTTGGTGTTTATATTATGTTTGTGCATTTAAAACTTTTTTTTTGTGTGTAATGATCAAAATTTGATATATAATGTTCAATGTATTTTTTTGTCTTTACAATGTTTTTTGTGACGTTCATTATTGGATGTGTATTTTTTATTGTGTATGGGATTGGTTGTTGTTTGACCTTTATTTACACAGTTATGCATTTACAATAAATGTGGATGACATGTTTGAAATGTACTTTGAAATGTGTGTGGATTTTCTTTAGCATATGGCTTGATTTAATCTCTACATTAATTTTATATGTTCGGATATTTACAATTCTGTGTGTATGATGATCAAAAATTGACATGCAATGTTTGTAGTATTTATAATTTTGTATGTAATAAGAAGATTTGATGGGATGTTTGTATTCTTGTGTATTTGCAATGATTTTGATGTTTGAATGTTTATGTATTTCTAATGCTTGTTATGTTAGTGTAGTTATTGTGCATTTGTATTGATTATGTAGTTACAATCTTATTTGTAATGATTAAAACTTGAATTGTGCTCTTGATTGTGTGTTTGCAATCTTGATTCTTCTCATTTTTAATTGTGGATTTGTACTTTTGAATGTATGTGTGTTTATACTCTTGATTTGTATGCATTTTTTATTATGTGTTTGTACTCTTCATCGACATTAAGCTACACATATGTTTGTGAAAATTTGATGTGATGCTCGCATATGTTTGAATGTAATTATGACTGTTGTTTGATTGTATGCATTTCTGATTTTGTTTGTATTATTCATCACATTTGTTTGTGTATTTACAATCTTGTGTGTAATAAAACCTCAAGGAATGTTTATATATGCTTGTGTATTTACAATGTTTTTTAATGTAATGATGAAAATTCAATATGATGTTTGAGTACTTGTGTATCTATATGTTTTTTAATATAAATATGAAAATTTGATGTGATGCTCACATATGTGTGAATGTAATTATGATTGTTGTTTGATTGTATGCATTTATGATTGTGTTTGTATTATACATCACATTTGTTTGTGTATTTACAATCTTGTGTGTAATAAAATCTTAAGGAATGTTTACATATGCTTGTGTATTTATAGTGTTTTTGAATGTAATGATGAAAATTCAATATGATGTTTAGTATGCGAGCATCACATCAAATTTTCACAAACATCTGTGTAGCTTAGTGTCGTATTTATTATGTGTTTGTATTCTTGATTGTATGTATTTTTTATTTTGTATTTGTATCCTTCATCATGTTTGTTGTGTGTGTACTTACAATCTTGTGTGTAACAAAAAATGAAGGAATATTTATATGCTTGGGTATTTACAATATATTTCAATGTAATGATGAAAATCTAATATGATATTTGACTAGTCGTGTATTTGATATGAGAATTTGTGTGAGGATGAGGAAAATTTGATATGGCATCTTTTTGTATTTGCAATAATATTTTTGTAATGATCAAAATTTGATATGTATTTTCCATTTAAATTTATTGTACAATAAATTAAATGGGGAGATTCTGAGCGTTGAGTGAAATAGTAATATTGTATAAGCTATATTTTGTTGTATAAAGAATTCACATAGAAAGTGGGTTGGGAGAATGATAGAGCGAAATAATATATAAGCATAAATTAAGAGTGAAATTCCTTTTAAATCTAAAGAAAATATTATTTTTATATTTTTATTTATCAAATTTTAAATAAGCATAATAAATCACTAATTTTAAATCAATATATAAAATAAGTTCTATAATTTGAACTTCAAATTAGATGTATATAAACCTAATAAATATTAAAAATCTCTCATTTTTTTATAACTTTAATTGACACACAATATTATTGATATGTATAAGATTATTATTAAATAATAATAATTAATTTATTATTATTCATAAAATTCCCTAAAATATTCTTATAATATTTTATTATTTTTATTTATTAAAATAAATTAATAAATTAATATTATAAAAATCTATTTAATTATTATCATGTTAGAATTATTATCTTAAATATTATGAAAAAATATTTAATAGATGTATCTTTTATATATATATATATATATATATACTATATTAATATATATATATATATATATATATATATATATTTATAAAAGAATGGAGTAATTTCTCAATTTACTCTTTTATTTCTATAAATAATAAATTAATACATGTTTATTTATTTAATACTATTATTTAATTTATTTAATCAAATATTAAAAATAAATATTTCATATTTATTATTATTATTTATTTAATAAATTATAAAAAAATTATTTCATATTTTCACTAATAGTAATAATGTAATTTTAGATTAGCGTTTCGAGTTTCAAGTATATTATTTATTATTTATATTTATTATTTCTATTTTAATGATGAATACTTTCTGATATCTAATTTAAATTTATTTTTCAATATAATTATATGAATATTTGATATATAAAAGTTAAACTAATTAAAACTCTATAATATATATTATTAGATTTAATTTTTTTTTAAATTGTATTAATATCACATATTTAATTTTATTAATTATTAAAAGATTTCAATCCCTAATAGAGAGAATGAAATGTACATTAAACGTTATTTTATATATGTTAATGAAGTTTTCAACTTCTATAACATTGGCCCAAATTGTAAATTTTATTACATGTTTTTTAATTTAACAAAATATAAGGAAAATTATGTTAAGTGATTTATGAGTTGAAGGAGATCAAAGGTTGTTTTACTGTTGCATCTTATATATGTTAATGAAGTTTTCAACTTCTATAACATTGGCCCAAATTGTAAATTTTATTACATGTTTTTTAATTTAACAAAATATAAGGAAAATTATGTTAAGTGATTTATGATCCTAAGGAGATCAAAGGTTGTTTTACTGTTGCATTTACTGTAACAAGTAAGATTTCCATATCTGGTTTAGTCATAATGAGATTTCCTTGGAAGGAACACTTTGATATCTTTATTTTGGATTGCCTAGAAGATTGGGGTGTTAAGAATTGAAATATTATCCATTCTCACCACTATTTTCTTTTGTATAGAATAACAACCCTAAGACTAAATGTTTACACATTTAGGGTCCAACATTTCTCTGGTTAAGTGATGAAACTTCTGTTTTGCATTAATTTCATTTTTGCTTCAAAATTTTCCATATGGTATTAGAACTTTTGTGGCTCAGACCATTACAGATGTAAGTGAGGGCTTCTATTTTAATGATAATACTTTCTTATTTATTTCCTATCTTAAATTTACTTTCTTTCAAATATAATTTAAATATCTATTGAATCTTTGATATAGCTCTTAAAGTTAAAATATATATATATATATAATTATATTATATATATATATATATAATATATATATAGATTATTAATTTACATATTTTTTAAATATTATTAAATAATAATAATTAATTTTATTATTATTAAAAAAATTTCATCCTAATAAAGAGATGATATGTACATAAACGTCATCTTATATATGTTAATGAAGTTTTCAACTTCTCTAACATTGGTCCAAATTGTAAATTTTATTATATGTTTTTTAATTTAACAAAACATAAGGAAAATTATGTTAAGTGATTTATGATCCTAGTTGAAGGAGATCAAAGGTTGTTTTACTGTTGCATTTACTGCAACAAGTAAGATTTCCATATCTGGTTTAGTCATAATGAGATTTCCTTGGAAGGCTGAAACTTATCAAGAACACTTTGGTATCTTTATTTTGGATTGCCTAGAAGATTGGGGTGTTAAGAATTGAAACATTGTCCATTCTCACCACTATTTTCTTTTGTATAGAATAACAACCCTAAGACTAAATGTTTACACATTTAGGATCCAACATTTCTCTGGTTAAGTGCTGAAACTTCTGTTTTGCATTAATGTCATTTTTGCTTCAAAATTTTCCATATGGTATTAGAACTTTTGTGGCTCAAACCATTATAGGTGTAAGCGAGGGCTTCTATTTCAACTAAAGACAATTGATAAAGGTGCTTGATATTCCTTGAGGTTGTTGGACATGAAAGTGAAACCAGTGTTCCATGGGGACGCATCCCTCACTATTAGGTTCACACATCCATCACACGTGGGATGGGGGTACCTCTAGGGAAACATTTACCTGCATCCCCCTTTTTGGGAGATGAAAGGAGACATAGGGATGGACATTTCCCTAATGTGGGGGACGCAACTCCCTAAAAGGGATGCTTCTGGGTGTCCACCCTTTATTTTTCTTGATAACAATAATTTATGAGTGAAGAGTGTAATATTCAATCCTAAGGCCCTACTAATGCTATGTAATTAATGGTAATGTTAAATTATTAAAGTAAAAGTGACATTCTCCTTTACCTTTCATTTTCATCCTTCTAGTTACATTTTTAACATTACAATGAAAAGACTCGGGATGTTTTAGAGTGGTTTCAACCTCATTGGACTTCATCTAGAGAAAATTCAAAATTCGGCAAACTTAACAGTTTCAATATTTCAATTTTGGGGGGATTGCAATGTTTCTAATGGATTCTATCAAGTATGAGTGTCTAGAACTAACATTTAATCAGGAGCACCAAGCCCAAAATCAACCCTTTTGAGGGGGGTACGCCCCGAGTCATCACTCTAAGTTTTTCCTAGTATGTAGAGGGAACACCCTAAGGTAACTCTTTCCAACCAATCATTAGGGCCAAAGGCTAACCGTTTCATATCAGAGAGGGCTCTCTCCTTTACAATTAAACTACCCAATGTCAACTCAGTAGTTGGTTGTGTCTTTAGTACAGTGGCTAGATCATGGGTTTAGTAGGGTTTGAAAATGATGGCAAGGAAGAGAGAAAGTGTATCCTTGGGCATGAAGCCGTAGCAAATTCAAATCTATCAACATTTACTAGGATTTCGGATGTAGTGATAGAGGCTAAGAGTAGGATAGTTGATTTATCCTTAGACAACCTTGCTATTGAGAGTGGTAAGAGAAAATAACAAAAAACTATTTAAACCAGAGCATATGATAGAAGAATTTTGTTCAGTTTAGATGAGGAAAGTGATACTTAAATGGTAAAAATAGAGCATGAAAATGAAGCATGAATTCTACTTTAATACCTTCATTAAAGCATAAGGAAGATAAAAATTTAATGAAAATAATAGAGGTAAACACATTCACCAAGAAATAGACTTGGATGTATCAACACATGAATTCTCAACTTTGAAACACTATGTTCTTCTTATCACTAGTCATCTAGGATTAACCAACCTTAACAAATCACATACACCGATTACAATTTTTCTCAAATTCTGAACCGTTCGTTTTGATTGATTATCAACTTTATAGAGTATTTGCAAAACCATAAGCATGTTTTTAGAAATACCTTAATTACAACAATCTCAAAATAGGCAACTATATCTCTAATTAAAACTAAATACATTACATTCCTCATTAATAAAAAAAGATGATAATATTATGTATCTAAGAACTATGTTGTTGTTGAAGACTTGGCTGAAGCTAAGGATCTAACTGATTATTGATATTCTGCCCAAAGTTTTTGAAAACCCTACTTCATCATCAAACTTGGTATGGTAATATCTTTCTTGAAATCTGGTCTTGATCCACAGAAAAGGGAATTTAGTACGTAGATCCTTCCTTCAGGGTTGTATTTGCCCCAAACTACTTCTTGTTGCCTTAAAAAAACAGGCTTTTCCCAAGCGTTGACGGATTAACTAGCATACCTCAAATCGAGAGAAAAATTGGGAACCCTTGACAGATTAAATGATT